>VUQK01003136.1:13654-33201 GCA_015106715.1 Bujurquina vittata | reverse complement strand
CTCACTTTATTTTTTTTTTTTGTTCCCCCCCCCCCCCCCCCCTCAATAACAGGCTGGGCAGGTGCTTCTGGGGAAAAAGCAAGTTACATCCAGGAGAACCCTGCCTGTCATAGGCTGCTGTGTGTACTCTCAGACAACAGCCAGGGGGCGCCACAGCACCAAAAATAATAAAAATAGGACAACACCCCATCTACCTGTTGCACTCGCCAGAGAGCGAGGTTAGTTCTGGGAGAGGGGTGTGAACAGACAAGCCTAAGCGCAGGCCTCTCTTCTGGTTAATAAAGCTGTAGCAAGCAGGGCTCAGTCGTCACTGTCAGACAGGGTCTCGTATTGCTCCGACAGCAAAGTCTGCCACTCTCGCCGCTGGCCTGGAGCTCCAGCTGTGTTTTGCTGCAGCTGCTGCTGCTGGCTCTGTATGGAGGGTGACGCTATGGAGGTGGGTGGCGTGTTGCTCAGTATGCGCATCGTCAGCGGGTTGTAGGGGAACTGCATGGGTCCTGCGGAAAGAGGAAGACAAGAGCGGGAAAATGTAGATGAAAAGGTTCCAGGGCCTGATTCCAGGAAGCAGGTTCAACAAACTCTGTGTCTAACCATAAACTTTGTGTTGATTAACCGAGTTTGGCAATTCTGAGTTTTTGGTTCCCAGAAAGAATGATCAGTGTTCAAATCAACTCTGTCCACCCTGGGTTTGACTCAGCCACTGTTAGCCTAACTGTAACTGAGTAAAACTCAGAGGTCACAGTAAATGTTTTACATTTAATAAAAAAAAAATGCAGGGCAGCTTTCAAGTTGTAAGGTGTGATCAGTAAAGGCAAACACAAGAAATATAAGCATGCACAGCTAGATTTTAGTTACTTCAGTATAACTTTGGAAGGACGAGCCATTTTAAATTCAAATCACGCCGAGACAAAATAAACCACCATCCATCCAAAATGGATGCGAACAGGATGAGTTGGGAAATGACCGGAAGTGAAGTGGATCCAAGCCAGATCTGCTCAGAATCTGTGACCCTCCTATTTAAGCGGACTCCAGCCCAGACACTGACTGATCTGTTTGATGTGTAACAGACCCACTCAGTGTGATTTAGGTGACTTCCGGCAGAAAATATGTTGAGGTCCAGACTTTGAATTTCATACATTATACCTTTTGCCATCATTTTAATGATGAAATGATGAAATTTCAGCATGAAATGTAATCACAAGATTAGACTATCTGCAGCTGCACTTTAAATAACATTTTAGACTCAAATATTCACATAATTTCCAAGATCCCATCTGCAACAGACATTTTTAGTGCCAGAGATTACAACACGACAGATGATTGGACAGTGCACCTGTGGACGAGGGTCGGTCATCCCAGCTCCACTGCTGTTGGGCTTGTCTGTGATAATCTCCCTCAGAGTGGACGGAGGACACTGATGAGGGGCGCTCCCCTCCACTGTAGGCCTGACCCAGGTTAGGAGACTTGGATTTCCGGCTATTGGCTTTGCCCTGCTTCTGCTTACCTGAATGCAAACAGGTGAATGTGTAAATTAACATTATGTTCCACATAAGATCCTTTCAGAACAGGCACAAGTTGTGCTGACTGCACAAGTTCCTTTTTGGGATTGATGCTTACCCATACTGGGAGATGGAGTGGCCTCCTGCCGAGGATCACCGCCAGCATTGGATGCTATTCCACCCTGCTGCTCCTCCTGTCGCTCCTCCAAGTTGCCCATCAAGGCCTTGCGGATGATGTCCTCCAGACCTAAATTACTGGCTGGGTCACTAAAGGAGTGATTCCTGGGGTTGATGCTGCCTACAAATCATAACACACACACACACACACATATACATAAAAGATACAATGAGAAAGGAAATCAGCTTAAATAAAGTGTGAGGTATCTGAACGAGATATGCTGCTACTTACTGGAGCTGGTAACAGCAGGCAGGTTGAAAATCTCTGTTCCTGGTTGTGCATTTCCTGCAAGATAATTATTGGTTAAAAAAAAAAGCCAGTTTAGAAGAAACTGAGGTTAAAATTATTTAATAAGTCACATGCAAAAGTGTTAGAAGGATTAGGAAGATTTAAATCAACAAAGAGGATGAGAGAAGACCCACTTACCAACATCAGAATCACCGACACCAGAGGTGGAGTTCAACTTACGAAAGATCTCCTGCTTCTTCGATTTCACCATCGGTGAGGTGTTCTCCAGCTTGGTGAAGAAGGCGGGCAGATAGCTAATGCTTCCTGGGGACCGCGAGTCGCTCCTTGAACCACACAACAAAGAACAAAAGTCAAATTATTACTACGCAACTGTTTGGATGCTGGCACCCAGACGGGACACTGGTTAACAGACAGGTATCAAATAGCAGGGTTCACTATAGCAGTGACATTTCAGTATATGTCACTCCACATGTGCAAAGTGTACAATGGACACAAGTGGATGTCTGTCACTCTCTACATTTTATTGTAATTAATGCCATAATCACAGGAGCTTCAGTATTACGACAATTTGAATATAAACATCAAAACTGAATCTTAATTGATTTTTAAGCGGTACTGGCTTGCAATTATCAACCAAACAAGCTGAGCACCTCTACTACCTGATCTCTGAGCTGTCACCCTCTCGTCGCTGGGGTGGAGGTCCGCCAGACTCCTGTTTGTCCATGCCTTGGTAGCTCTGTGGTGGAGAGATGGGTTCATAGTTCTCCATTTGCCTGCCTCCTCGCTCTGGAGACTTGCCAGGCCTGAAGAGGAGGGAGAGACCAAATTTTAGTCTGATGGCAGATAATAAATTAGATCCATTCTTATTATTTCAGATGTTAAGTACCTGGCTCTGGGCTTCTCAGCGGCGTTCTCTGGGGAAACTCTACTGGAGGGCCTCTGATGGTGTGAGGCTTGCACCTGATTCTCAGGACTGTAGCGACTGGGCATCTTGCTCCGACCTGAAGAGGACACAGGCGGCACAATGCTCTGGAATGGAGCAGAGGCTGAGGAGGAGACTGGAGGAGGATCCTTATTCCGGGCAAAGTCCTGTGTTATGATGTGCTGCATTACAGGGAGTGATCAGAAAACCACGTTAGCTAGGTGTGATTTCCTGGTACATTGCAGAATGCTGTGTTTTTCAGAATTTCTTACCGAAATGTGGTCTGCCAAGGTCATGACACGATGAGTTTTGGGAACCTGTGAGTAACTGTCAGCCTGGGAGGAAGAGGGCTGCTGGGAGTTGGACTGTGGTGGCTCCCCTGATGGCCGGTATCGACTCATGTCATAAGGTCGCATGCCAACTGGTGAAGGTTAACCGGGGACAGAGCAGAGTTATTTTGGAGAGTCAGGGTGAATGAAGTGAGAAGTAATGAGATGGCAAAAAGCCAACAGACTATGCCAAAAGCAAATGATCCGCATCTGCTTGCAGGTGGCAAAATAACTAAGCGCAGTCTGGGGACTAGACTTGTGCAGAGGAATGCTGTCTGTAAGTCTCAAATGACAAGGTCAGTGGGTGAAGCCATTCAAATTACGGCATGTTTACTCAACACAGCTAATTTTAGCCTTTCATGCCAAAACCTCAACCCTGCAGCACGCCTACTTTGACATTAAACCAAATCTTTGCACAATCTAAGCTCCCATTGCTTTAAGTTATCGTTCTCTAACCCAGGGCGCATGCACACGCAGCGACCGGCAAATGAGAGTTTGGTGTCCTAGTTCGCAAACCTGTTTTATTGCTTTTTTGTGTTATGTCCTCCGTGATTACTTGGTGGTTGTTTTAAGTGCTTTACATACTGTTATTTCACAATGGATCCTGTGTATTTGACCCTACTTTTCTTTCCTCCTTGTCGGCTGTGTTGAGGGAGCTGTCAGTCAAGCCAGGGTGCAACACACCAGAGAGGCGCTGCTGCAGCTAAACTGAGTTTAGCTGGGTCAGAAGTTCAAGTGCCAGATCGTATTAGGAGGAACTTTAACGATTCGGGAGGCACTTCACAAAAGAAAATGGGGGATAAGAGGCAAAATCAGGTTGCGTCTGAGGAAACAGCAGATCTCCAGGATTCCCGACTTCACCAATAACGGGCAACGTCCAGTCCTTGAGAAACAAAAAGGGGGCGTAGATCGAGGAAACATTAGTTTCCAAAAGGATCTCAGGAAGTGTTGTGTCACTGCTTACCGAGTGAGACCAGGACCTCAACCTGACCATTGTTGGTTTTTGGAGCTCCTATCCGCCTCAACCGTCTCTTTGATGTGATGGGAAAACACAACGGGGTGGGGTTTGTTTGCATATCAACAAACGCAACTGCAGCTCCGTGACACTGAGGCAGCCTCTTTGTACGCCAGATATGGAACTGTTATCGGTGTCACTGCATCCCTTTTATCTGCCTCGAGAGATTCCACAGATATTTATAAACAGTGTACATTCACCCGAAGACAAATGCTGCCTCAGCCTCCAGTGCTGTGAAAAATACTGCGTAACAACTGCAGTCAATGATGCCCCAAACTTTAAACCTTTGTTATGGGTCAGTTAATGATGCCTACAACCCCCCCCCCCCCCAAATGTCTGGGCAAAGTGGATCATAACTGTATGCATCTACTGCCCATCTATAAAACTGTTTAAATAAGGGGAAAAGTCCAGATCATGAACACTGACTGGAATGAGGAAACATTTTAGAGCGTTTTAATTCAGACTGAGAATCTGACAATGCTCTAAACTTCTTTTATAATTGTTTTGATCTATATAATTTTAACAAAGAATTTCAGGAACTGAGCGACACATTAAGGGACAGTCAGCATTTTAATATTCACAAAAGTGAAGCTGTGAAGGAATTTCTTCACATTAACATAGATAGGAGTGATGGACCAGACAACACATGTGGACGGCTGCTAAAACACTGCAGAGGAACTGAGTCCACTGTAGATTTTAAGTCAGTCCTTAAAATTTTAATATGTCCCCAGTGTCTGGAAGATTTGCTCTAACTGTCCCTGTTCCTAAATTCGTTTCCCCCCAAACTCTCCATGATTTTAGGCCAGTGGCTTTAACCTCAATTTTAATGCAGTAGAGATTTTGCAGAAAACTGAGCAGGTGTTGGATCCTCCATAGTCTGCATACAGACCCCACAGAGGTGGTGGAGATGCCACTCAATATTCTGAAGTTGCTCTTTAAACAATGATTTTGTGGGGATTACAATCTTCTTCCTTCCAGATGGAGGTTTGCTATTCCAGCTGCTATTCCTCTGAATAAGCTACAGACAATTGTGCACACATCTGTTCCATTTATTTATTCTTTTTTTTTTTTATTTGAATCGATTCATTTATTATAGTGTTATTAGTATTTTTGGCCTTTGTTGTAGTATTCTTAGTCTGAGGGTTCAGTTGCGGTTGAAGCCTGGAGAACCCTTTCTTTTCTCCCTTTTTTTGTTCTATGTGAATATTGTCCAGTGTCAGTGTTTGATGTCTGGTAGAATGCTTGCCTGCTCTAAGGGTATCAATAAAGGAGCCTCAACCTAACGCAAAGATTGGTGGTTTGAGCCCCAGTTTCTCCATTCTGCATGTTGAAGTGTCTTAGTACAAAAGACCGCATACCGAATGCCCTGATGCATCACTTGGTATGTGAGTTTATGACAGAGCTTAGTTGCACTTCCAGGGCATTGTGTGAATATCGTCAATATAACTTGAATGGGACAATATTGAGTATTTGTAAAATCACTTTGTTTACCTCAAACAATTAATATGCTCAAAGACAGCATGTTCATACCTGCTCCCTGCCCATCTTCTGGTTTGTCCTGCTGAGGTTGGACTGGGGAACTAGCAGGACTGATCACTTCTATTGCTCCTCCACTGGTGTTGTCATATCGACCGGATGTCACTGTGGGACAAGTATGGACAAAGGGTTTCCATTTACTAGAGCTCGACCAATATTGATATTTGGTGATTTAGAGAACAACAGGGCAACTGCCAACAGAGCAGGTGCAGAGTTCCCTCTGGTAAACAAACTTTGCTCCTAACACAGTTGAAGGGTGTTTCTCACACCTCATTTTAATTTTTTAAAAATGTTCATTAATCGGCTGTTATAAATGCCTATGCTGATATATCGTCAAATAGCTAATATTGGCCATTATATCAGCCTAACAGATATATCGATCCCTGACTGATATACTGATAGGCTCTACTACACCAAGGACAAAACAAGGCCATGGCATGAAAAGTTCTGTTATAAAGGGGGAAGAAAAAAAATCCTGTACACTCACAGCTGCTAGAAGAGTCAGAGCTCTGAGAGCCTCGCTCTCGTGAGTCTTTGTCTGAAGCTATCTGACGTTTGATGATGACATCGATGAAGTTAGCTGCTGTCATAGTCGTCTTTCCAAGAGTCCGAAGTTCCTCCTCAATCCGGGACTTTGTTTGAGGTCCCTTATCCTTAATGCCAACACCTTCAGGATAAGCTGGATAGGATTTACTCCCTGGCAGAGACATAGCCCCATACGGTGAGTGCAGAGATCGCCTCTCTGTCTCCTGTTGCTGTTGTTCAGAGAGGGTGGTTGCTCGTCGAGCTGCAGCAGATGAAGACATATCGTCATCTCGTTCATGTTTGCTCTCCTTCACCTTGGCCACGTCCATCTGTGGAGCAGAGGCTGCAGCGTCCACCAAAGCAGCCAGAGCATCAGCTGCAGTACTGTGGCGGGCAGTACTCTGCGGTGCAGATATAGCTGCTGCTGAATGAGGCCTAAAGAAAAAATAAGAACATATTGACATTAGAAAAAATATTTGCAGAAGCATGGGCTCAGTTGTAAAATATATGTTTTTCCACTCCATCTTATCCATCCCAAGTCCAATGATGAGACTTTTAGCATAAACAAGTGGCACACACAGCTGTCGCACCATGCTGCTGCACAAAATCATCACGTATAGAAAATTTATGCATGCACACAAACAATCTTCAGCAAGCTTGAATAAAAGAGACCCAGCATAGATTTAAGCTTACAGAGAGGTGATGACACTCTTTTGCGGGTAGATGCTTGCTCGCTGTTGAACGCCTACATCCTGTGGTCTGTGTGAGGGAGAAGGGGAGTGTCGGTATCCTCGACTCCCTGGCCGGCCTGGCTGCTCTGCTCCACCTTAAGGACACACATAAATGAACCATCGAAACAGTGTTTCAAAATGAATGTCCTAAGAGCACCAGTTCCCGTATTAAAAGAATAAACACATCAAAATTAGATTTTCAACTCAAAATGGAGGACTCACCCGCACGCATGTATTCGCTGGTTCGCTCTCTCATTTCTCGCTCATGTTCCCGCTCCCTCTGCTCCCTTTCCTTCTCCTGCTGCTCACGCTCCCTCTCACTGGCAACAGCAAGGTGGCCTGAGGAGAACAAGGACACCACAGACAAAATTTATAAAGAGACGTCTAACAAACATAAACATGATGGATCAGGCTTCCTTTAGTCTTAATGATAAACTGTGACATGGGCACATTTAACATTTCAGATGAAACCGTGCGTGAAAAAATTGCACCAACCCCTTTAAACTTTTAATCTTCGCTGGACTGAAACCTAAAAACAACTGCAGACCACATAACTTGGTCTGCAGTTGTTTTTCAGTTGCAGTTATGTCAACAAATCTACATATAAAAAACAATGAGTTTAGTCAATAACAGAAATAATAATAATTATTATTTAACAGAGTTTCAAACACAAACAGTAAAAACAAAGTTAAATTAGAAAAACAGGTAGCATGTAGTCTATTTATGTCTTTTTATTCTTACTTTTTTCTGTGCCCCAAAAAATAAAAAACAAGGAGACACACTTCCGCTGTGCAACAGTCAGTCAGTTTTATGGGAAATCATTCCCAGTATGACTGCAGTAACACTTAACTTGCTGTGTAACTGGATAGGCAGAACTGACCTTTGACATGTCAGGCCAGTGCAGAGCTGTACTTTTACAGAAGCGGAGATCGTGCCAAGGAAGATAAAGGGCACACGGGGTGTAGGGATGGGGAAGGGAGGGGTCCTCACCTTGCGATATGGAGGTTGGGTTGAAAGCTCTAGGAGGGAAAGGGGGCTGAGGTCCAGGGAGGTAGGCGATGCGTTCCAAAGTGGGAGAACCTGTTCCCCCAGGGTGAGGCAACAGGATAGTTGGAGGCATCTGGGCTAGATCAATAATCCCTTTTACAGACAGAAGCAAAGGGCCAGCGGTGAACAACAAGAACCAATCCATCAATTTCTGAATGTATGAACACCGTATACACTTAGCTGTAACCCATCGCCTACATCTGTTAGTGCTCCCAAATACAAATTGATCAATAAGCAACAGGGCTGCAGAGAGAGTGGAATAGTGGTCAACTTTTAAGAGGCAACCACTCAGCAAATGGAGATTTGGATGATGATACAAAATGTATAAATTGAGCAGTAGCCAAATCATTTGCAGCCCCAGTATAAAGAGCAAATCAGTAGAATTTGTCTAGGTCATTTGCTTCTGGGCGTCTGGAAAAGGTAGCCACTACTTCACAAGCACACAGTCTGCATACTACAACCCCTCCTGCCCACAGCCTCTCCCCTGCCTGCTGTGGCAGGTGAGAGTTAGTCAGCCAGCGGAGGGCCATACCTCGAGATCCGGGTGCGTAAGGGATAGCAACAGGCTGTTCCCGTGGTGACAGCCCTCTAGCCATGTCAGGTCGAGGGATGCCTTGCATCTGCTGGGAAGTGATATAATCGTTCATAATGGTCTGCCGTGTGTTCTCCATGGTGTACAGCTGATAGGTGTTATGGTAGCCTGTTGGGGACGGCTGCCTGGGAAACATGAATGCTGTAGCAGAGGACAAAAACAAAACAAAACCAAAAAAAAAAGAGCCTATGAACAGACGGCTCAGCGATACAGATCACCACTTCTGACGTCAGCAGCTGAAAAAGATCGAGGACATGTAATGCCTATGAAACAGAAGCCCCGATTTGCTTTCGTCAGTTTAGTCAGAATCGAGGTTTTCATCAGTTTCCTACATGGTGACAGTGGAAAGAATGAAATGAAATTAAACACTGTACCAGGATCCAGCACTCTGTGGAAGGCCAAGGCAGGGTCGAGATGTGGAAGCAAAGGGCCTCGGTACACTTCAGGTCGGTGGTGGGGGTCAAAAGGGCTATGAGAGGCTACAGGGTCACCACCGGTCACTGGAGACTTGGCTGGGACACTGTCCCTCTGTGTCGGTGTCATGGTGTTCTTTCTTTCATGGGAAGCAGACTTTGCAGAGCTCACCCCGCCTTTATAAAAGACACACACACACACACACACACACACACACACACACACACACACACGATTCATCAAATTAGCTAACACAGCAACTTAACAACGTGCCAGTACTTCTCTGAGAGAAAACAAAATAAGGAATAAAAGCGTATCTCATGCCCTCAGCACTGGGCGAACATTGTGTATTACTTACTAATACTTAGTTAGGTAAGGTAAATGTCCAATTCAAATCTGTCTGCTTCTATAATTATATAATTATAGTGTGTGTAATAAACGAGTGAGAACCTGATGTTCCACTGAGTATAAAATAATTATGGAGTATACCCTCTGGAGCACGTCCCAGCATAGGTGATCCTCTGGACATGGGGTTGGTACTGTAACCAACCGGGGTCCTGCGAGCGTTGGCGTCCTCATACAAGCCTGGGCTAAGCTGGGATTTGCTGGCCTCTTGGTGTGTGGAGCGTAGAACAGAGGTGGTGGAGTTGACCACAGAGGTGTGCCGCACTCCCTTGCCCTCATCATATTTGGTTCGTTCCATGGCCTCGAGTTGGGGCATGCTGTGTGGAAGCTTTGTGGGACTGGGGATGAGGGACTTGACATTATGTTTGATAGTAGGCTGGTTCAGAGAGTGAATCTGGAAAATGGTTTTAAATGGGTTTAAAACAACAGGTTAGTTATCAATTTGCCATAAATATCACTGTGGATTTTTGTCAAGTTGATATATTCAGTTTCAAAAACATTAAAGTAAAATGGTGAATCTCTGAATACTTCTAAAGAACAGCAGTCTACCATAACAAATAGTGGCCAGTATCATAACTCTGTCTGACCTGAGATATGGAGCCCTCCAAAACCCTCCTGTCTGACAAATCAGGGGTCTTGCAGATGTCCTGGCCAGAATCTTGCCGTGGGATTTCATGAATAGAGCGACCCATCTCTTTGATGGTATTGACGCCCTCATAGGGCTTGCCCTTTCCGATGCCTCCTTCAAAGGAGCGGGTAGGCGGGCTCTCTCGCTTTAGCTGTTTTCCATATTTCATGGCATCGTCGTAAGTCTCTGTGGCAGCTCTTGGCGTCCCTGGAAAAGTTTGGAGCTATTTTACACATTTATTCTTATATGCGACTTGTGAATTTGAGTACTTTACAGTAAGCTACCTTGCATTATGGATCCAGTGATCAATGTTCTTTCCTTAGAGTCTCCATGGATGCCATCTCTGGGCAAAGCTCTGCTAATTAACCCTGAGGGGAAAAAAAAAAAAACAAGTACCTCACCCCTGGCACACAAGAGAAAAAGAAGGATACATTCTGCATATTTAATAACACACAAGCAGTACCCTCCAATGGCGCTCCTTCTCGGCCCGTGTGTCCCCTGCCCATGGCTTCCTCCATCATGTTGTAAGTACGTTTCAGCTCATGGCCCGTTCGGGGGCTGCGGGTGTTTTCCCTGGGGTTCTTAATAGCTATTGGACATTAAAGGTTATGATCACATTTCTGTGCCAAGTAAAGATAAACAATTATTTGTCATAATAATAAAGACACTTACAACTATCATAGGAGACAATGTGTCCACTCTTGCCTTCATAGATGACATGACCCTTAGCCAGCTGCTCCCCCCTGGCCTTGTCTGGGCTGCTTGGGTCCTCGGTGGCAAGCCTTGTGATGGTACCCTTCAGGAGGTCAGCAGCAATGCTTGACTGGGACAGAGCTGGTGTGCCCTGTTTTAGGGGAGCGCAAAGAAATACTGCATAAATATCAAAGATATGAAGTGTATTATAAATTAAGTGTAAACAAACAAACATTGAAGCCTCAATCCATCCATTCATTACCTGAGTGATAGAACCTCTGAAAGTCAGACCCTCGCCAACCTTTGCTGGGTTGCCTCTGCCATCCTGTATGGATGAAATGGCTCCTGAAGAGTTACAGAGAAGAAAAAGGGAGTTTGGCTATTTAATGGAGTTGCATCAAATGTTTGACTTTAGCAGTAACATTAAAATGTTACGAATTAAATTAGAAAAGACACAAGAAACATAAAAAAGGAAATTATAAAGTGAAGCAGTTCAAACTAGAGGATAAAGCTTTGAAAAGTGTTCTACTAGCAGGAACGCCATTTTTTCTTTTTTTCTTCATTTGCCGGACTCTGTGTGGTATATTACAGTAAAATGACCAGACCATGACATAAGGGAGGTGGGTGATGGCTCCAATGTCAACTATGACAGATGTTCAAAATGTGTTTATTCCTCAGAAATGTGCATCTCAAGAAGCATACAATTATGTCATGCTTGGTTTTTGAATTGTGACATTTTTTATTTGAACTGACAAAATGGCGAACAGCGAAGTCACATGAAAGCCTGTTGTCCTACCAGGCTTGTTAGGATCCTGCTGCCGCGGCAGACCCAGAGAGATGGAGCCCACACTGCTTTTAGTCCCCTCTGGCCCGTAGACCGCGTGGGAGGGCAGGTATGTACCAGGAGTTCCCTGGAAATTCAGTGATAGGGAACACATTTCAAGGTCAGCTTGCTGGGTTCATGAGAACAATAAAGCACTTCATTTTATTAAGATGGGATCAACTGACCTACTATAGAGTTATAGTCTAACAGGCAAATATAGCAATACTTTGAAAATTAAAGGCCTGATCCTGTCATGGACAAAAATTTTCATGAAACCTACATGTTAATCTTAAGTCAGAGCTCACATAAATTATTAAGGAATCTGATTTGTCTCTGCTAGTGTAAGAGGAGAGCTAATCTACCAGTGGAGCAATAACATCATACCCCTGCAGCCTCACCTGGGAGATGGAGCCTCCTTGAATGAAGGAAGGCTTGTCTGTGGGCTTGGTAGTTGGAATGAGTGGAGGAGGAGAGGGAATGTTGGGAGGTCGAATGGTTCTGAATGCAATGCGGCCTCCATCTGCCACATTCTGGACCAGCTGGGTAGTTGCAGGGTGAAGGACTGGTGGAAATACAAAAAAGGAAAAGCAAATAAGACGACTTCATTAAAAACAACACAAACCAGTGCACCCAAAATACTGGCTCCTTTCAGCTCCATTTCCCATTAAAGGCTACATGATAAAAAATTCGGCTTCATTCTGGCAACACTGCACTGAGTGGTGAAGTAAGCACTGAAGAACTCAGTTAATCGCCTGTCCTCAGCCTGCGTTATCTTTGGCCCATGCCCGCTGTCTGCTCGACCGTCTCCTTGGACAGCTGAGTAGAAAAAATGAATCATAACACACCTAAAACACACACCCACACAGAGCAGCAGTAACCTCCCTGCAGGGAGAGCTGCTTGCACCCTGCACTCTATCAAAAATGCAAATGGCAGAGAGAGTTCCTCCAGCGGGCACGGACGTCATCCTCCTGCTGGCTCATATGGGGAAAGATAAGAAAACAAGCCACTCTATGACGAATTTATAACCCTCTGTTGCAGGGAAGGGACTGTGTGTCAGGCATTAACATTCATGCTGCAGTTCAGAAACAACAACTTAATTTGTGAGGACATGATATTATGTTTGCCCCAAATGTCAAACAAGAAAAAGAAAATACAAAAAAAAAAATAATTTCCTTAAAAGCAACAGCAGAATTTTCACAGAGGAGGGTTTTCACCCTACTGCACCCTATCAGGTAAGAAATAGGGAAGTCAAATATCACAATAGGATCAACATCAAACTGTTTCCAGTTTTGATTCTACTTCTTCCCGCTGTCGCTGTAAAGTTCTTGCAACTGTCTGAAAATTGTTCTGCATGCAGTAAATCCAGGATAATCACCTTATCTGGCTTTGAATTGGTGTCACAACATTAATCATCCACAAACAGATGGTGAATGACCTTCGCTTTGCTGGTCAAAGCTAACAGAGTGAAATTCAATTTCAGTATTCATAATTCAGCATAACCATATCTGAACAGGATATGTACTACACCTACAAGGAGGATAAAGAAGAAAAGCTATTTGATGACAGGGGTCTAACTGCACATCAGGGTGCAACCGTCACAGGAGTAAATCACATGCTGAGGTCATTCCTGGTTCTATAGCAAATATACAGCATTAATAGTTAGTGATATAACTTATGTAGTTATTATAAACAAGCTAGTGGTCATATATCCAATCAAAAAATCCACAGTACCAGGGAAAATGTCATGTAGGACAGAGGGGGCCTGTCACTGGAAATGGGCGTATTTTTTTGACACAGATAAATGCAACCAGAGGAGTGTATTTACACACACCTAGTTATAAAATTGACCGAAAAATTAACATATTTATAATGTAACCTGTCATAAAAGGTTCCAACCAGAGAGGACAAGTTTGTAACAGAGTATAATAAATTAATTTGATACAGAAAACTTCAGATTTTCAGAATATCAGTATTAGCAAAAGCAATAAATAATCATATCTGAGCAGAGGTTTCCTCATGTCAGCTTAACACTGATTATACACTTCCTGTACGCGACTTAACACTAATGTGTAAACCTATACCTTTGGACCTGGGAAGATTCATCTTGACTAACAGACAAATGCTCTGCAGCACTGCCACATCCCAACTTTTGACAGGAATAGAAGCTCCACAGCAGTCCTCCTCTCCACTCTAAATTTAAAGTGGACCTACTGTGCTCATTTCTAGAGCTACACTTTTATTCTTGGACACTACTAGAGTAGCTTTGCATGATTCACAGTTCAAAATAATTTGTATCTCGTGCTGGGCCTTTGTGCAGCCCCTCAGGTCATACTCAATCTGAAACAAATATTTCTGCTCCTCACCCTTCAGGGTCATCCTCCCTTCAAGGGTGTCCCTCGTGAGCAAAAGTTTGGAAACACAGGTGGGGGTGGGGGTCTGAACCTTTGCCTCACAGAGATAACATATACACATGCTGACCTCAATCTTTAACCAATTTTAGTATGGATGCACAATCTCAAAGCCAATAGTTAATATTCCACTACCAGTGGAATCAAAGAAAAAAAAAAAAAACCTCCAACACAAAACACAAAATAGGTGTCAGACAAGGCCCATGTGCATCAGAAGGGGATGGAAGGAGGCAAAAAGAATTGACGGGAGGAGGAGGTGAAGATGTGTGCTTTTACCTGGTGGCACACTGTAGCAGGAGACATTGGGGGCGTTGGGATCAGGTGAGGCCTTTCTTAACTCCCTGGGGGAGAGTCTGTAAGGAGAGCCTGGCTGACCGGAGTGGGTCTCCTGGTCCACAGCCAGCATCATGTCATAAGGCATGTACGGTAAAGGTTTACCTGCAGCGCACAGGCATAAGGACAAAGGGAAGATAGCCACTATTAAAATAAAAACCCAATGCCAGTGTGCACTTAGTTCACCCACAATGGATGGACCCTTTTCACTAAAACCACCTGGACACAGACCTGCTAAAACCTACTGTATGTAATAAATATTGTAGTGTCAAAGCTCAGTAGCTTACTGACAGCTGCTCTCCTCTTCACGGCACTCACACTAAAAGGTGCTAAAAGCTTTGCAAAATCAAGTTGTAATACAGTCTGCCCAGTGGCTTCACTGCTCTCCCTTCATAAGCTGCATGGATGAACTACATCTGACTGCCCAGAAGAGTAGAAGTGAACTACTCTGACAGCCTCTAGACATATGGCATCAAAAACACCCCCTCTTCAAAAGGCATTTCAAGAGAAGCATAAATGCAGACTTCAGCTCACAGAGAGCACCAAATGTAAAACAGGGTCAGCAATTTCTTTCTCTCTTTTTAAAAAAAATCTTGGCTCAGCCTGAACCATATTACGACAGTCCAGAGCACCCTCAAACATTTCCTTTTATGAAACTGCATAAAAATGAATGGGTCCTAAAATGCACACGCTATAAATAGTTCACTGTTAGCAGCAGCGGAGAACAGGGCGGAAAGAGCACTGAAAAGGCAAGAGGAGATGTGAGGATTGAACGGGGACAGTTTTATTTCCTTACCATCTCTGTCTATCAGGTTGGGGCTACGGGTGCTGAAGGGGGGTCTGCGCTCCAGGTCTCCCTGCTTCTCTTCCTGGTGCGCCGACTCATGCACTGCTTTAATCTGGTGTTGCAACATGGTAAAGCCACTGATGGGCATGCCACCAGTGCCAAATGGACCAGGCACCTAAATAATTAAGAAGGGAAAAAAAGTCCACATGAGTCTGGATGCCAGATATGAACTAAGTGAAATACTGAAGCACTGAAGGCAAATCCTAAGTAAAAATTCATTCCAAACTGGATAAAAAGACATGTTAGATTTTATAATTCACTCCATTAAACCCTTGATTAAAATAAGTTTCAGAAACAGTGATGTTGGGTACATATTACATACTGCTTAATAATCAGAAGCTCAGCACTATATGCTGTTTGAGATGCTTTCTACCTGCTGCTTTCCTCTGCACTAGTCAAAATCAATCAACTTGAAAAAGTAACCAACCATGGGTGGGATGGCAGCTGCCCGCTGATGCAGCTGCTCGATGTTGAGCTGGGTTTGCTTGGGTGAGGCCACTAACACCGAGCCCGGGGGGCTGAGCAATGAAGGCTTTTCCATGGAGAATATTCTGCTGCGAGGGACAAAATGCAGAAGTCAAATTTTGACAGCGTTGTTCTGGCAAAATGTAACAAAACAAATTACATACACACAACATGAAAACGTGAATAGAAAAAATATGAAAACTCACCTCTGCCTTTCAGGCTCTGCTTCCACATCCTCATCAGCACTGCAGGTGGCGCTGGAGTCATTATCTGAGTGGAGCCTTTCGCCATGATCTCCCTTTTCTCCTTTTTCCTTGATACCAGGCTCCATCTTCACTTTAACCTCCTCTGTATTCATATCCACATCCAGAGGTTCAGTTTTGGGATGTACCGAACCTATGAAGGAAGTCACCCTAACTTTTTCCTCCTGAGATCCAGCCTCACTCTCTGGGATTTTCTCTTGTTTGACTGTGAATTCGCATAGAGGCTCTGGAGTCTTTCCATTGCTCGCCTGACCTTTGTCCTGGTCAGCACACTGAGCATCTCCTGCAGCGCCATCTGGCCTCTTGGAGTCGCTGGACTTTGAGGAGTCAGTCTGCGAGGGGGAAGGGGCACTCTCTGTATCAGAGCTGTTCTCACCACCTGAGGTAGCATCAAAAAACAAATTTACAAACAATTCATGAAGTTCTAAAGTTAACCAAAACTCACAGGAAATTTATAAAATCTTTCCAATGATACAATAAATATAGACCCGTCTTGAGATAAATCACAATAGGAGCACATACTCAAAGATTAATCATATAAGAAGAACCAAGTGGATCACTGAAATATGATTCAATGAATCGCCCAAGAAACCACTGGAACTGCAGCCATAATAGGGGCTCCAGGTAATAATAAGTCATTTGAAATGTATTCGCAGTCACATTCCCACTTTGGCACACATGTAATTGCCAGTTATTGCAAAACACCACATTTTGTTTATTAGATGGCTCTTGCTTCATAGCAGTAATATTTGCCTGTGCTATGTTCAAGGCCTCAAAGACACGAGAGCAACCTTGAAAGATAAAAAGCTCAGTTCACACCTAAGTTTAGATAACTAATGTCTGCAATCTGTGCAGATATGCATTAATGTCAAAAACACAACACAGAACAAGCCTCAAGCGATAAAACACAAATTCACATCCCAACAACACCCCCCCCCCCAAAAAAAAAACCACTTTAAGACATAAATACACGTGTTTTAAACCTTCCTGGCTTCTCTTGGTTTGCATATTGTCTGCTGCTGCAGCTGTTGCCATGGTGACGGCAGTCCAGATGGCATGTTTATGGAAAAAACTATTTTTACATGCATTCAATGCATCAAACCAAAAATCAAAGAAGCAGTTTTGTTAAACATTCAAATGGTAAATCACTGCAGTCTTTATAAGTTACTAGAGTTTTATTAATGCCTCTGTTGGCATAATGTGCAGCTTTATAATGAGAGATCTGCAAGGTGCAGATCAGCAGCAATGTTTGGGTTCCATGAGATGCAGATAAAGTCGGCTTTGTGACTTCCTGATGTCTCTGCAGCTATCTTGTGAAGCAGAGGTTGTTTAAATTATATACAAGTCTGCTGAGCAGAGCTTTTTTTTATTATCCAAAGCCCCCCCCAAAACACTCAGCGATTTAAAAAAAAAAAAAAAGAAAGAAAGAAAGAAAAAAAGAAGAATGCCTTCACCATGAGACCCAAGCAAAGATTAGATAAGGATTTCTTGAAGGGAGGGAGGCAAGTAGACAGGCAGACTTGCTGGATCAAACAAGTGGGACCAGCACTTTATGTTCAAAGAGCAGGTTTTCTTAAGTCTTCAAAGCTACAAACCGTTATGCAACAGGCACCCGTGCAGTCTGAATTAGTTCATATCTTTTATCTCTTCCTCTACTTGTTGCCTTTTTCATTTGATCCCTTTTCCCCTCACTCATTAAAACTACTGTCAGTAGAGAGCACGCACACTGCCATGGACTCAAATGCTTACACGACAAAGGGAAGCTTGGATCAGGCTTCACAGGTTTGTTCTGAACTCTTAACATTTGTTATGATCAAGCATGATGCTCCACAGCTTATAAACAAGTGTCTATCAGACATGTGTGAAGATGTGAAGTCTTTTCAATCCAAAATGAGTAATGAAGAATATGTGTAACTATGTGTTTAACAGTGTTTTCTATCATCCATTCCTCTGACCTTCACTGTCCTCTGCATTGTCCTCATCATCATCAGGTGATGCTGTGGCTAAACCTTCACCTTGAGACCTATCAGCACGAGCCCTTCGAGTATCCTGGGAAACAAAAAGCCAATAAAACAAACAAAAAAAGAAAAGAAAAGAAAAATGAATTAATCCATTTGAGAACAGACTGTAACAGAAGGCAGATTACAATTAGCTTACCTGCTTATGCTGCTGCAGCAGGTTGTCCAAGTTATGACGTCTCTTGTAATTGAAATAAAAGTTCTTGCACTGTGCCTCGCTTTTGGTGCCCACCATTTTGGCAATAGCTGTCCAGTTTCGCCCATGCTCAACTAGCCCTGGTGAAGGATCAAGAGAGACGATTCACCATCAAAAATCCAACTTTAAAACTCAGTAAAATGCAAAAATAACAAGGAAAGATTTAAAGCAAAAAATAAAAAAAAGACAAGCTTTAAAAGTCTGATTTGGCCTGGACATTCAAGAACCGTTAACATATTTTCAGTTCTTGCTTCATGCTGTGTCCCAACCTCTATAATCATTCTAGAAGATGATCTCAGTTAAATCTTTACAAATAAACGCATTACCGCAAAATTACACTACTTTCTTGGGATCCCTGTTGCTGTGATTTGCTATTGGTCTTCCCCATCCCGCGCTGATTACACAATCAGCTTTGATGGTCCCACTAAACCTTGAAATTACTCTTCCACCCTGTGGTGAATTGGAAGACTTCCATTTACCTTTGACATTATTACGGCGGCTCTTCTCTAAATCCTGAACCTGTATGACCTCCCCCTCCCTCCCAACCCCACTGAGATGAAGGATGCTGGCAGCGTGACAAATCACTGCAGAGCTAAACACAAAACCTCATTAATGTCCCAGTTCAAGGAAGGAATAAGGGTACTGGGACTGTTTAGAGTGACAGTCGTATTTGCTTATTTGTATTCAAAAAAAAAATTTCCAGAAAAGGATGGCCTTGTGTATTTAGCTGAATGCAGTACATTCACTCTCTCAGATCTCCACTTAGCTTATTTGTTTTGATCACTATGGCAACTTTATCTAGCAGATATTAATACAACCCTGGTCTTATTTTTTCCTTTGCTGTGGTAACTGCTTTTCGTAATATATATATTCCATAACTAATACTTCATCCACACAGGGACAACTATGCCAGATGTTTCAGGGCATAGCTGAGCGCTGCCACAACACTTTCGACAAGATATACTGTATTTCTTTTACTGCTGTGCACACGGACTGCATGTCTTGAGATTAATTACAATCTGGCTCACATATTCACAGTAATCATTGACAAATCACGCTATGGTGCTCTGAGCACAACGGTCGACACAACGGCAGAAACTGTGACCTGAACTTCCTCTGAAACACTAATCGAAGTATCACCGTTACTTGACTGTCAATCCAGTTATATAAAGAAAATATCAGTTATTACCCAGTAATAAAAGGTTATCTTTTTAACTTAAATGTGATTGTTGCTCTGGTCTGAGTGCAGTTGATTCATTTGTTATACAATGCGCAAAATATTCAAAAACATTCCAAAGCTCTAACATCTCAATATATTAGCTGCAGTACAGCAGCTCAATATGACAAGATCATGCTTGGTTACACGTGTGCTTCCAAGGAGGAAATTTAAAAAAAAAAAAAAAAAAAAAAAAAAAGATAAGCAAAAAATT
>VUQK01003134.1:2199-12451 GCA_015106715.1 Bujurquina vittata | reverse complement strand
CACACAGAAACATGGGAATCACTTAATGGCAGACAATCACTTTTTGGGACAACACCGGCAGCTTTTGAAAGCAATAAAGTAACTTGTAATCTAACTTAGTTACTTCTAAAATTAGGTAATCAGTAAAGAAACTAAGTTACTTTATAAAGGAGTAATCAGTAATCAGATTATAACTATGCCATCACCGAACCATACACGCTGCACTGGTCAGAATCATAGTTTCTAAGTTTAAGGCTTTTTATCCATTTCACACCAATAAATCATGAAGTTGACCTTCATGACCTCTGTGGTTCACGTGAGCCAGACTTTACTGAATTGGTAACATGGCCTCTGACCTGTTGAGCTACAAAATGTTATCAGAGTCATTGAAGACTTTTCCAGCTGTCGCATTTACGGTCAGAAAGACACGCAAACGCTACCAAACGTGACCTCATGGTGATGTCCCGTTAGCAGCCACCAGAGGGAGCTGGCGTCCTCTGCTGATTGCATTTCACAATAAAAGCCTGCAGGTCTGTGAGCAGCAGAGATTGGGCTCAAAGAGAAGCGAACAAAGGAAGACGTCTCACTCTGCTGCTGTCTGGAGACTTAGAATAAATCACTGACTTTCTGAGCAGTTGTTAAAATAATTTATAGACTTACTTCACATTTTAACAACCAACATTATTAAATACGTTTCCAAGAGTGATGCTTCTGATGAGCCAGCATTAAAGCTCAGACATGATGCTGATGATTGAGTCTTTCAGCTCATAAACGTCGATTTTAACTCTTAGAACTAACAAGAAGCCAAATTATATATATTTTTTTTATACAGGATGAAACAAAAAATTGTAATTAATCTGATTTGATTAAAACATTTTCACAGCAACACAAATACTTCATACAGTGATCCTGGAAGTAAGAAGCGTTTATCCTGATCCTGAGCTCCTGGAAAACCTGGATCATGTCTGTCGGCAGGAGCGGCCTTCATATCTGAGCAAAGCTCATAAACGATCATCTAAAATCTAAATGAAATGATCAGAATGAGCCGTTTTTTAATCAGCAGTAACTCCTGTGGCCTCCCCAGAATATCCCAATAAAAACCCAGCAGCAGTTATTTATTATCAGGATGACAAATTAAAGAGGGAAATATTAAAATAAAATAAATAAATAAAGCGAGGTGGAACAGAAAGAAAGGGAGGGAAACAGAAACAGGTAAAAGCCGCACACCTGAGCCATTCAAAGCCTCCAGATTTAATGTCACATTTTTTAAAACGCACCTGAAATGTAAAACAGCGCACGCGCAGATTCCACGCCGCTCGTTCCGACCGGAACTTCGGCTGCTGATTGCGCTGTACGGTGAGTCACCGCGAGCGCAAGAGACGATCTTTGGCTGGTGTTTGCGTTTGTGAGCCGCTGCCGCGGAAAGCCGCAGAGCGCAGCGCAGCGCACGCAGGGACGGACGCTACCACACGCCTGGAAATTACACCTCTGTGCGGGGTAACGGAGCGAGGCTGGAGCGGGAGCGGACATTCAGGATGAAATAAGGCGGATAAATGAGTGCAGTACACGGGACAGAGATAAAAGAATCGGGAGAAAGGTGAGCGAAACGGCCCCAAACTTCATCCGGAGCTGCGGGTCTGAGCACCGTCTATTTGCTGGAGCGCACGCATTCCCTAGGGAATCTTTTTTCTTTCACTGCTTTAGGCGTGTTTGCCTTTGTGTGTATTTAAAACAGTTTTAATGTATCTTATTGTGGAAGTAAGATTAAGGAATGAGAATTAAATTGACTCGGTGAGCAGATTTTATTACTGTGCCAAGAACTAGACGGATCCCCGTCCTAACTGCTGTCGTGGAAAAAAAGTTTGCTTCAGTTTTGTTGCCGCAGAAATTTTGCTGATTTGGGCCTAAAAAGTGTCGGATTATCGCCGTAAACCCTCCGGAGCTTCGTTAAAGCGCCAGGAACGACGTTTTGTGAGATGTTGGAGTGTTTTCTGGGGCTTTTGGTGAAGTTTTTTGCGGGAGAAGATGTTTGCAGCTCGGTTAGCCGCATTCCAGTTAGCGCCGCTAACTCCGCGTTAGCCGAGCGGCTCCAGGTGCTCAAATAGGAAGGTAACGCAGGTAAACATGCAGGTTTTAAAGGCTTTTAAAAAGCATTTAAGAGCACTTTTCGTTGCCGGGTGTTATTGTTGTTAACCTGGTTAGCATCAGGGGCTAACTGCGCCTGGCTTCAGCCTTGTTTGTGTCTGCTTACCTGCTTTAAACTCAGATTTTTGTCCCACCCGAGCAGGCAGGTAAGGGACATCTGTGAGCTTTGCGTTTCCGTGCGGAGTTTCTGCATTTTAAAGTATTTTAAGTGTTTTAGCGGCTGTTTGGTAGCCTTTCTCTGTTATTCCGCCATGTTTCTGTTTGCTTTAATTTATCTGCAGCTCGTGATCAATACGGTCAACGCTTCGATCGCCAGCTGATCGATTAAGGATCGATATTTGTGTTGTGAGAGGTTTTTTGTGCAGCAGCGGTCTGTGTCCACACTGGGACATGAGCGGGATCTGACCTTTATTTTAGTTTAGGTCTTTACTCACCGGGTTCCTGTAGCTCCTTAAAGACCTGAGAGGCTTTACATTAAAATTTGGTCTTTGTGTCCTTTAAAATGGCTCAAAAATGGAAGGACATAGGGAGTAGGATTTTTCAAGAGTCTGTTGATCAGACACTGTAGTTTTTAGATCGGAGAAACTGGTCCCGGAGTCTCGGAGCTGGTGTCCAACAGCAGGAGGAAAGCCTCCCCGGAGAGGCAGCTGAGCACCTTTGATAGGATGGCATTCATACCTGCACATCCACCCCTTCCTGCGGGACCTCGGATCTATCAGCACACGGCTGTCCACTTTCTCAGGATATCTGATCCCTGTCTGTGTAAACAAAGGGATGGTTTTCCACTTAAAATGCAGAAAAGGTGGATTTTCCTTCAGGTCGGAACCACAGTTTCATTCCTGCTTACGTCAGGTTTCTGAACATCGTGATTTATTCTATTAAATATGGTTATAAACGGCTGTGTTAGGTTTATCCCGTGGACCCTCGAGGACTCGGTGGGGAGTTTTTGACCTACAACAACAATAATAGTTTGCATTACAAGGTCTTAAAGCGTATGAAATGTGATGTGAGGTTTTAGGAGTCATTGTGTCAGAGGTTACATTTAGAACTTTTTATTAAAATAACCGGTAAACTGTTTTTAGCTGTGGAGGCGGGCCCAGATGTGCTGCCAGCCTCGTGTGGGCAACCGCCATTAAAATGCCAAAGAGCTGAGCAGGAGTGGCATTTTTCCATCCTACTTTTGTGAGGATGGACTGATGTCGCATTATAGCATGCTATAGTAATAACAGTGACTGAGCATTACAGCTGATGACACGGCATAAGTCAGATGTAAGCACAGAAGTATTGTCACAGGATGAAGTGTTTCCTGCCTGGATGTCGCCTGTTGGGTCGAGCGTTTTAACAGCTGCGTAAAGTCGTGCGTTTCCACCATGTCACCAGCTGTTTGTAGTCTGGCTGTACTCGATGTTCTTGCATATTTTGCATATCACCGTCCTTTGTTGCAGGATGTCGAGACACTGAATCATCATCGGAGGCTGCTCTCGCTTTCAGGCATGCCGGGTTTGTCGTGCACACCTGGGAATGTAATGCATGGTGTTGCTATAGCAATGATATCAGGAGCTATGATGTAAAAATTTATACCTGTATTATCCAGGCAGTGTGGCGTGAGCAGCCCTAATTTAGAGGCTCAGTCAGTGAAAAGGCCTCATGCAGTTTAAATGGCATCAAAACAGGCTTAAACCTGCAAAAATCTGCCCACACGTCCCTGTGATTGATTTCTGATGCGGGGATAATAACGCAGATATTGTTTTCACTCTAAGCTGCCAGCAGATGCAGTGACTGCTGAAGCCTCGTACGGGCCTCAGATAAACATGTTTGACCCACATGGCTTTAGAAAGGCCCGCTGTGAGGAGGAGGAAAACCTGTTTGACTGCTGGCATCTATCTGGCTTCCTGCATGCGGGTCATTAAAAGGTCTTCAGTGACAATCGAGACAAAAATGTTGCTGTCGATGTTAACCCTCTGGCTTTATTTTTAAGAGCATCTAAAGCATTTTAAGACTGTTTAATGCTTGTTTAGGTCTTTTTTTTAACACCTTTAAGGGTGTTGAAGTTGTTTCAACAGCATCTAGTCTGTTTTATTTTTGCTGTGTCTGAAGTCTGGGGGTGTTCTCAGGGTGCCTTCCTCTTGTACCAGATTTGTATGTTTAAATACAGTTTTTCTATTTGTGTTGTACTAGCTTTGACTGTTTAATGCAGTGCAGTGGTGTGAGCCTCAGACGGTGGAAACATCAAAATGCTGTCTTCAGGTTCCTTTTTGTCTGCCAGCAGCCTCACACAATCTCTGCTTTAAGGAGCACTGATTTCTTCTTTGGTCACAGAGGAACCTCTACCTTTGCAGGCCTCTTCCTCCTCCCTGTTAGGGAGCAGAGGCACACGGCAGGGCGGAGAGGGGGTGTTAGAAATTAAAATCTAGTATTATCCGTATGTCAGACAGCTGTACATTCCTCAGCCAAGCCCAGATCGCTGTAACCGAAATAACACTCTGACAGCAGGCGAGCGAGCTCGGCCGCAACAAGAGGAACCCAGCGAGGAGGTGTTGTTTCTGAAAGAGACGGTCCTCTCGTTGTCGCTGCATTGAAATCCTCTGAAGCTTTATTGTTTAGTCACATTTACAGTATAAACCTGAAAGAAAGTCGAGAAGAACAACTGAAAACCTGTTCAACTCTGATGGTTTTGTTTTAATTATTCATTTGGCTTCCTGACACTTAAAAACATTGTTAGGGATGGACGATTTCTCCTTCGATTCAGCAGATGTCTCATCTGTTCTTATAAAATGACACCAGTCCTCTGTACTGGGACCAGACTGGTCTCCAGTTAATGCTGGTGGCTTCTGGCAACGGAGCACCGAGCTGTTTTTGGAAAAGCTAAACGCTGTGATGCAGCCACACATTCGGTTCTCAGCCCATCAGGTGTGTTTGTCAAACTTATTCGAAATATTTGAGTCTCAGTGGAAAGCCGCTCAGGTCTGTGTGAGGTCAGTTTCATCAGCAGACGGTGAGCGTGAGGATCTGTGCAGACATTTTTAAAATAAATTGCCAGTTTTTGTGACCGTGCAGATTCGTTATAATGCACCAGCTGTGCACGCGCCCAGATGTTTAACCGGAACGGCTGCTCAGCTGTCGGCTCTCTAGCTGTGTGTGCATCCCAGGCTTAGACCTGTGCACAGTGTCACATTGTTCAGGCATTAATTATTACACAGCAGATTTTATTACAGTTTAATCATTGCATCTTTTTAATGATTAGTCCGGTAATCAGTGCTTTTCATTGGACGAGGCACTTTGGGGCGGCGCTGTTGGCTGCAGGAGTTTTTCTGTTGTTTGACATGATAGAGACAGACTAATTGATAAATGGAGTACATAATCGGGATTAATGGATGATGATCATCATCATCCGCAGACTGTAAGTCTTTTCTGTGTCACATTTTTGCCTCTCTGAGGTACCGTAGCTGCTCTCTGCCGTGTGACCTCAGCGTGAGTCGCTGCACCCTCAGTTGTGTTTTCTCAGGCAAAGAAAAGGCGAGGAGGTGAATCACATTCAGACTGTAGCGGTGATTGTGGCTGCAGACACGTGCTGCTTAATGTGGTTTTTATGGGTAAAACAGCAGTTCAGACTGCACCGAGTCAGTCTGTGTGACACAAAGAAGCAAAGCTCAGAGAAATATCATCCCTGTGCACCAACCTTACTGAAACCGAGACAGAAGGAAGGAGGATTGTTTTTGTGCTGGTAGCCAGAGCACATTTCATGATGAATTTTTGGGCTTGAACGGTGACTAAAACAAGATAATCAAGATAAAACGGACGTTTTCAGTTAAGCTCTCATTTTGCGCATATAGTTCATATCAGGGCTGGGTGATATGTTATATCGTTATGATATATTTTTTTAGCTGAACGGCAATATATGATATCTCAATTTTTTTTCTTCCCAAAGATAAAATAAAAAGGCACTTCTGAGTCAAAGCTCCAAGTCCCAAATGTCTCTCAGACACTTTTATTAACATTCAGCTATAGATGTGCATGAGAAATTGCTCAAAAATAAACTATTGGCATATTTAAATAATAATGCTCATGAAATAAATTAATGCTTTTTTCCTCCATAACAAAACACTTACAGCTTTGCTATTAAAGTGTAAACAGAAAGATACTTTAAAATCAGTCTGCAGTGAAGTAGACTTCACCAAAGTACTTCCTCCTGTGTGTACTCCTGTACAGCCAGTAATCTGTGCAAATAACACAACATGTAATCAGGCTGAATGAACTTAGTCTGCAGGATTGTAGCTAGCTGCGGCGGCTGAGCACTTTGTTATCCTAACAGTTAGCAGCACGGCCACTAGCATTAGCATCAGTGTGCATGTTTGAAAAGAAGAGTGCTCAGGTGTTTTGTTGGGACTTGTTTGCAGCATTCTCTACAGAACACGTTATTCTGCAGCTCATCTGACGCTCTGAAGCTGAACGATCTCCAAATAAGTGAGCTTTGTTTTTCTTTTTTACTAACAGCTGCTCTTCAATAACTTCCTGTTTAGTTCCCCATGCTGTCGCTTCCTGCATGATTTACGGGTGAAGCGGTGAGAGAGAGGGGCGGGGCAGTGTGAAGGTGTTTAGAAACAAACTGGTGAATGATAGTAACGCGTCATAGATTATATCAATATAAACAAAAAATTGTCTCATATCGTGTATGAAAACATATCGATATTTCTTAAGAACTCGGCATATCGCCCAGCCCTAATTCAATTTTCCTTTGGACATTCGTCTTTGCAGATCCTTAAAAGCTCAAACTCGCCTTTCATTTCAGATGGCGAGTGAATATTGTTAAATAGCTGAGGTGTTCCTGCTCACAGTGCATTATCCTGCTATTAGTGTCCAATATGAAATCATATTAAAGTAAAAGTCACTGTTAGAATTAACTGAGTTATAGGGCAACAATAAAGAGCTGAAAGCTATATTTAAAAATGAAGCATTTAAGAGTCTCTTCATCAGCAGAAACATTTCTGAAGCTCTGGCCTTTCTGATTGGTCATATTACAATTGTGTGGATGAAGCTGGAATAACAGACATGAGCGGGAATTTTATCCAATGACTGCTCTGCTGTAAGCACGCAGCGGGAAGCTGGCTGGAAAATGGCGTCACGCTAAACGCTGGTTAAGTCTTGATGGGCGATGTTTGCATCACAGTTTCAGGCCCATGTAGTCACCTGACCACAAGAACAGAATATTATGTAAATGAGAACGGTTTTATTGAAATCTAGACTAGTGGATCAGCCGGTTCGGCGCTTGCAGCACAGAAACAGCGGATGATTAATCAGATCTGTCTGGATGTGGAACCGCCGCTGCCCGCTGGGTTTCCGGTACTGCGATGACCCGGGCAGTGCTGGGTGGCGTCTTCATCGTGATCCAGTGTGAAACCCAGTCTGCATGAGAGTCGAGATCGCTGCTGGAAATCTGAGAGCTTCTATTTAAGTTCTGCTCGTGGGACTGCTCAGCGACACGTTCAGGGAGCGTCCGATTTTTAGTTTGTCATTTTGATGCTCCTGGTTTTCCTTTGGCTTTGGGGGCTCAGAATAATCAAAACTTAACAAACGCTGCAGTTACGGGTCTGCCCTTTATGTGAATGCAGTTTTCTGCAGCAGGCAGAAATAAGAGCTAAAAGTAGTTTTATGGTCCTGTCTCCTTTTCTGGCCCAGTTCTGTTATTAAAAGCTGGTTCACAAACTCACCCCCCCAAATATGTTTCTGTTTCTCCTCACTACTTCTTCTTCGCTGTGCTTTGGCTCAGTTTGCCCTCTCCTGGGAGACTTTCCACCCTTGGAGGCTTAGCTCGGGAATCTCTCCCTTTTCCTCTGCTCTGTTTCCATCTCTCCTTTTCCTGCTCCTTCCCTCCCTCCATCCTTTTCTCGGAGTGGGTTTCCAGTCTTGCAGGCTGAGGATCAGATTACTCGCGGAGTCTCTGAGGCTCTGGCGAGGTGGCATTGGAGGAGGAGGAGGAGGGATGAAGGAGGGAAGGAGATCAGGTTTCACATCTCCAGCGTTCTCCTCAGTCTGCCTCGCCTCCCTCCTCCTCCTCCTCCTCCTCCTCCTCCTCCTCCCCCCGGCAGCCTGGAGACAGAGTGGCTGAGCCAGGGAGGAAAACATGCAATCCACCCTCCTCCTCCTCCTCGCCCTCCCCCATACGTCCAGCCTCTCTGCAGATAAATAAAGGCAGTAAATGGGAGCTGAGCGCACAGAGGAACAATTCTTCACCTCCGTCTCTGCAGAGAGATTTTATATCCTCCTCCTGAGTGTTTTTCCTTCTCCTGGATTTGTGGCAAAGGTGACCCGAGTTTTTCCTGGGAAGCTCAAACCTGATCTGAGGAAAATGCAGACAGGTCTTTGTGGTTTGTGCATTTGTAGCACCAGAGGTGGCAGATTACATTTAATCAGTCTGTAGCTTGTTTGTGTTGGATTTTATTCCTTTAAGTCACCTTCTGCTGTTTTTGGTGCACCTGAGCCAGCATCCACACACAGCCCGACAGAATCAAACGTCAGCAGGGCGTCTGAGCTTTAACAGTGAACCAGGAGCAAGAATAGACTGCAGACGAGGAAGGAGGTGGTCTCAGTGATGATGGGCAGACTCGGCAGTGTTTAGACATGAAGTTGTAAATATTATCTGTATCACAGTTTCATGGCGCTTTATGACTCACTGGCCACCTTTGATCTATTGATTCATGTTTCCACACATTTTACAGGATTTTTGTGTCCTGATTTTTCATCATTTGGACTGATTCACATCCACAGTTCTCATAAATCCTTTTAAATCCGTCACTAATAAAGAATCTGTGGCTCGGTTAAAACTATTTGGGTTTATGGATGGCTCCCTGTAAAGTGTTGTTTTCTCTACATGACTATTCGTCCTGCTGAAGTGCAGACACTTACAAATGTGATGGTTTGTGTCCATGAACTCAAAATCATGGATCGCTCTGTATGTGAGACTGGGCTGTACTCAACATGGTGACCCAGACTGTGGGCTGAGGACCCCTGGTAGGCCATGCACGTACTGAGGAGTGCTGGGAGAAGTAATTTATAATAAATACTTTTTAATAAACATTGAATCTTTTCACATTTTATATAGCTTACTCCTCCTGGTTTAAGTTTTTATGGAGTAAAATCCTTTGGGATTGGTTCCAATTTTTGTTGAGTCCTAAAGGACTTTTTTACTTTAATGTAAATGTCCATGAAACGTTTACATTTTAAGACAAAAGCAAATTAATGAGACAAAACCAAAAGTTACTTGGTCACTAATATTTTTCAGACATTGTTTTTGATCTTGAAGTCGTCTCATATGTTTGGAGTTTGGGAAGAAAAACTTGATCTGGAAAACAAAGTTATTGATGGAGAATCAGGTCCAACAAGTCACCAGAAGATCAGAATGGATGAAAGTCCAAAGGAGGCGCTTCAGGTTTGTGTGATGATCAGAGAACATGATTAATGCTCAGCACTAGGGCTGGACGATATGGACCAAAAATAAAATGGTATTTTTTAGCTGAATGGTGATATACGATATATATAAGATATATTTTTCTTCCCAAAAGGTATAAACAAAAAGGCACTTCTTAGTCACACGGGCACTTTTTTTTAAACATTCAGCTGTAGATGTACATGAGAAATTGCTCAAAAATAAATTATTGGCGTCTTTAAATAATAATGCTTCTCAAATAAATTAATGCTTTTTTCCTCCATAACAAAACACTCACAGCTCTGCTATTAAAATGTAAACAGAAAAGATGCTGAGCAAAAACAGCAAAAGCCTGATTTATTCTGTAAAAACAGTCTGCAGTGAAGAAGACTTCACGTACATCTTCCTGTGTACTCCTGTACTGCCAGTACTCTGTGCAAACAACAAAACATGTAAACAGACTGAATGAACAAAATTCCCTCAGTCAGAAAGTTTCTTGCTAGCTCAGTAAATCCACAGACATATGCACCGACGTATTACAGCAACGGGTCCACCTGCTCAATAAGGTGCTACGTGTCCGCCGGCTGCAACATGAAAAAGACTCACTTCCCTCATTAAGGTCATGTGACTTACGGTACAACCCAACAGCCAGGTACTCTTTGGGGTCCGGCGATGCCAAAGCGTAAGAACAGATGCAGTACGAAC
>VUQK01003124.1:3218-15233 GCA_015106715.1 Bujurquina vittata | reverse complement strand
TTCTGTGCACCTTAAAAATGCAGAACATACACCACTACTACTACTACTACTACTACTACTACTAATAATAATAATAATAATAATAATAATAATAATAATAATGCATTAGCCTTATATAATGCTTTTCTAGACACCCAAAGACGCTTTACAATTTCATGCACTTGAATTCAGTTCCATGGCTAAAACTAAGCACCCAGACATGCAGACTGCTTCTACAAACACCTGTGAAAGAATGAGAGCTCAGTGAATTCAAGCATGGTGCCGTGATAGGATGCTACCTGTACACCAAGTCCAGTTGTAAAATGACCTCTGTAATAAATATTCAAGTCATCTCTTAGTGGTATTATAAATATAGTGATTAAAAACAACAACAACATGGTAGGCCATGTAAAATGAGTCAGTGGATGCTGGTCAGCAACTTTCTGCAGTCTGTTTCTACAGACCTCCAAACTCCAAGTGGCCTTCAGATAAGCTCAAGAACAGTGCGCAGAGAACTTCATGGAATGGGTTTCCATAGCCGAGCAGCTGCATCCAAGCCTTACATTACCAAGCAGATGTGCTTGACTTTTATATTTTTTCAACTATTCCTTAATTAAGATCGTCATTGAAAACTTGATCAGTCATTGAACAGTAGAATCAGAATAAAAATATATTTGTCACATACTTTTATATATGTGAAACTGTTAAAAAACAGTATCATCCTTGTAAACCTCAGTTGTGTGGTTAATGCTGAATACCGACTTTTAGCATGCTAGAAACACTGAAACAAAGTATACCTGCTAAACTTCAACCATGATTTAGCTGGCTTTGCCACACTATTAGTATGTTAGCATTGTAATGTTAGCGTGTGGTTCAAACCACCACTGTGTGTGTACAAAATTGCAGAAGAGCTAGCATGAATGGTAATTTTCCCCCAGCATGTTTTAAGCAAACCATCATTTAAAATAATAATAATTACCGGGCCAACACATCCATGGTTTACCTTTTCCACCTGCCAAAGTCTATAAAGTAATAAAGAAATCAAAAAGGGAGATTAGCGCCATTATCATTTTTATAGGTGACAGCTTTTAATTTAGTGTATAATTTGAAATGGTGAGAAATGCACGTTTAATCTTTCAACATTTGGCAGGTATTTTTTTAATTAATTTTTAAATATTTTGCAGCAGCAAGTGTGTTCAATGGAAAAAAAAAAACTTCCCTTTTACAGCATATTTATGGAAAACTATTCCATCCATCATTTTCTTCTGCTTATCTGAAACCTCAATTTTTGCTTCAGCCACCACTTGAGCCGCATTCAGCTTGGCCTGCTGGTATCCGTCAGCTGCTTCCGGAATCCCACAGGCTAACCAAGCATGATAGGACTCCTTCAGCTTTATGGTTCCTTTCACTTCTGATGTCTACCATCTGGTTCGGGGATTACCACCACGGCAGGCACCAACCACCTTGCAGCCACAGCTACGTGCTGCAGTCTCAGTAATGGAGGTGCAGAACATGCACCTCCATTATGGTCCATTTGGACTCAGTGTCCTCAGCCTCCCTCGGAATGCTGTTGACATTCTGCTGGAGGTGAGAGTTGAAGATCTCAAAGACTGCGGTCTCTGCCAGGCATTCCCAGGACAGCCTCACTATGCGTTTACATCTGCCAGATCTGTCGAGTAGATTCTCTTAATATATCCACATTTATTTTCACACTGTTAACTTATGAAATGATTGACTGAGTCCTTCTATAAGTTACTTTAATACTGTGTTTTGTTTCCATTTGTGGAAGTTGCTACTGACTATCTAGACAAGAATTGCAGTTTATCTGGAAGAAAACTGCATGTCCAGCCATTGTGGTGAGTAGGCTGGAGAGGCTGTACTGCTAAAAGCCCTACTAAAATGATATATAGCCTTGTGCACAACTGTTTGCTCACTTTATTTAGTTTTGGATCATTATATTTAAGCTGAACATTTTTCGTTAATTGTCTTTTGCTCTCCTGATACATTCTCTGTGTTTTCTCCAGTTTGCGGCGCATTGTAAAACTACCACACTATTCCTATGCCGTGAGAAAAAAAATGCAGAACTAGAAAAAGAAAGACCTTTGCAACTGTTGAAAAGCCTTTTATTTCTTCCTCCACCACTCAGCCATCCTTCACATAGTTCATATTGTAGTGTATTCTATCATGTTTGTTTTTGGACGTCTGGCACTGCTTGGACACATTGGACCATGCTGAAAGTCTGAGATTAACTCTTACAGGCACCAACTTCATGTAAAGTAGTAGGCATAATGGACACACCACAGCAGCCACTGCTTTTTAAAGTGATTGCCAAACTGGCCTTTTTGGGGGAATATGTCTGTGCCCCAATGGAACACTTCCATGCTTCATTTTTGAATGTCACGCCAGATGGGCAGTGAAGTGGTCCAAAAAGCCCCTATTGGTTGGTCCAATTTTCTCTTTGATCAACCCAAGTGCCACTCTGTGTGACCTTAGGGCAAAAATATAGTCTTACCCTACACTGAAATACAAAAATAAATAAATAAAAAAAGAGCTGCTCTTTCAATATTGCCCCTACCCCATCACACACCTTCTTTGAAAATGATACAGAGTAGATTTCTATAAATTTCTATAAATAATTTGAAATTGAATTTAAGTGTACTGACATTATTCAGCAAAATAATAAAACTGCAAATTATATAAAATGAGTCATATGCAGAATTATTTATTAGTGCCTTTATAATGTAATTGGCTACATACATGATGGAACACCTATTCTGGAAATGTCTTTACAGTCAGCTGCTCAGGACAAATGGAGTTTCAAATCAATTCAATTCAATTAAGTTTTATTTATACAGCACCAATTCACAACAAACAAGGCGCTTTGTATTGTAAGGTTAAGACCCAACAATAATGCAGCTAAATCCCAACAGTCAAAACGACCTCCTATGAGCAAGCACTTGGTGACGGTGGGAAGGAAAAACTCCCTTTTAACAGGAAGAAACCTTCAGCAGAACCAGGCTCAGGGAGGGGCAGTCATTTGCTGCAACCGGTTGGGGCTGAGGGGAGAGAGAGGATTAAAAAAAAAACATGCTGTGGAAGAGACACAGAAAGTAATTAAACACAGGGTGAAGTATAAAGAGAGTAAAAACGGTGAGTAAAAAGAAACAGTGCATTGTGCATTAAATTTATTAATTGTTCTATTAGTAAACATTATGCACTACACTTTTCAGGAATCTTGTGGACTAATTTGGGAGATTCCCTTTAAGCAGAGATAGTTTTTTACTCCTTTGTGCAGTTCACAATTCACCATCCTTTATTCTGAAGTATGACATGCCCCCCACCCCCCACTGTTAGACCACTAAATCTACTTTATTGTGTTATTTCAACCTGTCAGACCTATCGATCAGTGGATTAAGACAAAGATGATGTTTTAAAGCTTTGACTGAGGGTTTCATAGCAGACCTGAAATCCAATACCAATAGGGGTTCATAGATCCTGGCCAGGATTTAATGCTATGGGTGGGATTGATGACATGTAGTCTGGACATAATAGTTGAGGGGCACGAGTCTCCATCCTTCAACATAACTCAAGATAACAGTCTGCCTTTTATTTGGTTATTAGAGTTCTGCAGTTGTCTGGTTATTTAAAACATCTAGCACGTCACATTGCAGAGCAGCTCCATTGTAAATAACGTCTCGGTCACGCTCTCCTTTTTCTAGGGACAATAGATTTGTTCTAAAACTTCTTCTTCTAAATTGCCTGGGTTGTATTACTGATCACTGCAAAACTGCAACCAATATAAACTATATTACTCAAAGTCAGAGATATAATCAAATTTGGATTATTTTATTGGCTCAAGACAACATTTGCCAGTGGCAGCAGCAGACAATTTATCACCACTTCAAACTCAGTAAAATCACCTACAGTTTTTCAATACATACAGTATTAAATTTCAGGACGAGTGTAGCCTCTTCATTTGGTCTTTCAGCTGTGATCAATTGTCACCATAATGTGTACTACTGGGAGATAGAAATGCAAGATTACTAATGGCAAAAGCAGAAAACCTATTGCTGGCCTTACAATTTAACTTTCATGGAATAAATGTCAATGAGGCACAGCAGTGCTGGGAAGGGAAAATAGGAAAGTAAAGGCAAAAGCAAGGCAGTCTGATGAACATAGCTGTGGGTAATGCTTTACAAACTGTGTAACTGTGTTCGCTTTACATTTGTGTTTAGAACATTGATGCAACCAGGGGTTAAAGTGGGATTTGGCAGGTGGGGGAACCCAAAGATCCAAGGTTTGGACTCGGGTGTACTGTACATGTTGTAGAGTAGCACAGAAGCAATATTGGATATTCTTTTATGTAAGAAAAAGAAAGGTAAAAAATGCACTACTTCCCCAACGCTGCCGATGTGCCTCCTGTAGAAAGAATCCGTGATGCTAACAGGCCTGCAGAGTAAGTGGATGACTGGTGAAAAAGCCCAAACTGCCTAATGTTAGGACATATTAACTCTTGTTTAGGCAAAAATGGAGCTGGAGCAACGTGCATTTTAACTGGGAGCGGTGCCGCTAACGTCATTCACTGATATAAACTATTAGGGTAGATAATAGCTTCAGTGAAGCTACTGATGGCTTTTTATTTGAGCTATTTGTTAGTGCTGCTCCACATTTTACCTGCAGGAAATGCCATCTTTCAGGATATGAAGTAATAGCTTACTCACAGAAAGAAAAATTTGGAAACAAATATAACATAATGTTGCTTAAATCTGAGCTAAGAAAATATATTTTTGGAGTAAATTTTACAAGAATTCATGATAATCCTTTAGTACAGTGTAATTCAAGCAGTGTGAGGGGGAACATGCTCCTCGAATTCCCTGAACTCTGTGTTCAGGGTTCATCTAGCCCATGATTTCAGATTGTGACCAATCACAGGTTATTTCAGACAAGCTCAAATATAGAATAAAGACCTTGAAAATATGTGCAGGTAAGACATCATGGTGCACTGGGTTAAGCAGAGGGCTTTTATTTGAGGGAGCTGGGTTGGAACCTTGTGTGAAGCATAAAGAAACATACTTGTAGAGTAATTTAAACCTTTAGCTAGAAAGAATTTCAATAACCCCAACTTGACAAACTTGGATTTTTTTTTGCTTTGTTTTGTTTTGTTTTACTACTGTATGACAAGTTCATCTTATTGACAACCTTTTGCAGTTTAGTATACTGCAATTATGGTAAAAAGCGAGTGCACCCCATATGCTCTAAGGTTTTACATACAATAACTATCTGGTCCAAGTATCTGGTAACTACAACCTCATACGATTAATAGCACATGGCATATTACACTGTTTTGTTTTTTTTAGCAAAAAACTAAACCAAATTGCAGAAGAGGTAAAACTAGGTACAACCTATTGTACTATTCAGTACTGTAGCTTGTAGAACCACCATTGAGGGGTATTCATTTATGCGCAGCTCTCTTAAGATCCTTCACAGGATTTTTGGTGGGTTGAGGTCTGAACTCTTTCCTTTTTCAGCAGTTCTGTTGTTGATTTGCTGCTGTGCTTGGGATCATTGTCTTTTTGCATAAACCACCTTCAGCTGTGCTTTAGCTGTCGGACATATGGCCTCACATTTGACTCTAGAATCCTTTGGTGTACAGAAATGTTGATGGTTGACTCGATGACCACAGGATGCAGGTCGTTTGACTGCAAAACAAGCCCAAATGATCACTCCTCCACCACCGTGCTTGACAGTTGGTATGAAGTGTTTGCACTGATTTGCTGTGTGTGTTTTTGTCAAACATGGTACTGTGCATTTTGGCCAAACATCTCCACTTTTGTCTCAGCTGTTCAAAGAATACTGTTCTAAGTTTTGTGGTATGTTCAGATGCAACTTTGCAAATATGAGCTGTCCTGGCTTTTTTTATAGTAAAGAGACGTTCTTCTGGCCACCCTCCCAAACAAGCCATACTTGTTCAGTCTTTTTGGAATTGTACTGTCATGAACTTTAACACTTAACATGCTAACCGATGCCTGTAGAGCCTAAGATATAGCTCTTGGGTTTATTGCAAATTCTCAGAGCATAGCACGGTCTGACCTTGGAATGAATATGCTGGTGCATCCACTCCTGGGAAGATTGGCTGCTGCCTTACATGCTTTCCACTTGTGAAAAATCTTTCTTACTGTAAAACGATGGACTTCAAATTGTCTGGAAATGGTCTCATAACCCTTTGGAGATTGATGGGCAGCAAGAGCTGCTTCTTTAAGATCATTGTTGTTGTCCTCTGCATTTTGTTAACACACACACCTGAATGCTAGAGACCAGCAGACTGCCAAAGCTTCTGCTTTTACAGGTGCTCACACTTGCTGATGATAATAAAGTACATTTGATTTTCAGCACCTGACTGCTACTTACACTCTTATTTCCTACAGAAATAATGAGACCATAATTAGTTTTTCACACACTGCTTCTGCACTTTGGCTTAAATTTTGTTAAATAAATGACACCTTGTAATATGTCATGTTTTGCTGTTTGAGGTTGTGTTTTATATATGGTTTAATAAAGTTACACATGACATGCAATTTTATTCATTTATTTTATCAGCAGACAACAGTCTCTAATAGAAGGTTTATATAAATATATATATATATATATATTTATAAGAGGATATTACATACTTTTTACCAAGTGGTGTTAGGAAAAGTTTTTCAGCTGTGTTTTAGATATTGCAAAATAAATATGCCAGTAAGATGGGCTAACAGTCTGCTGTTATATAACTTGGCAAACTCATACATAGTTTTTAAATCCTATATTCGCCATGTCCTTAGAATATAAATTATGAACAGTTTAAACTTTAATTCAGTTTCTGAGTCCTGACTGAATATTTATCAGGCTAACTATAGTGATCTGAATTTCATATTCCCTATCCTGCAGCACAACACTCTTTGTCCACATTGCCATGAGTCTCTGTGCCCTCGCCTTCTGCTAGTCTATCTGGGTTAAATGACCTTAATAAGTTCAAATAAAAAGGGGAAACAACATCTTCTGGCGCCATTTGTTGGTGCTAAGCAGGTACGCAAGATGTGGGATCAATGGAGGCGGAATTAGGGCTGATTTCAGTATGTTAAAGCATATTGAATGTACTATACAATTTGGTACTTCAGTGATAAGAAAGAAACGTCTCAATGTTTAATGTTTTTTACAAACATTAATGCTGGCAGAACAGTAGTGAGGGTCCTGGGTTCAAATACACTGGCTGTCTGGGGTCTTTCTATGTGGAAGTATTTTTTGTCTGCGGGACTGTTGTTCTAATTAGAAATCATTATGAGAATTTATGAACAGTGCAAGTCATGATAGTCTACTGATGAATAATATCTGTAGCTTCTTTTTTTAGACAACTGCTACGTGTATCTAATTTTCCCTGTCATATACTATATTTCCAAAAGTATTTTCTTGGCTGCCTTTACATACATCATGAATTTGAGTGGCACATGATGTCGACCTACCCTTTGTAGCTATAATAGCTTTAACTCTTCTGGGAAGGCTTTCCACAAGGTTCAGATTTTGTTTATAGGACTTTTTGACCATTTGACAAGAAGGCCTGGCTTGCAGTCTCTGCTCTAACTCATCCCAAAGGTGTTCTATCTGGTTGGAACAGAAAGGGGCCATTCCCAAACTATTCCCACAAAGTTGGGAGGTTGAAATTGTCCAAAATGTCTTGGTATGCTGAAGCAGTAAGAGTTCTTTTCACTTTAGTGATTTAAGGCTTGGATGCAGCTGCATGGCAATGGAAACCCATTCCATGAAGCTCTCTATGCACTGTTCTTGAGCTGATCTGAAGGCCACATGAAGTTTGCAGGTCTGTAGTGATTGACTCTGCAGAAAGTTGCCAACCTCAGCATCAGCTGACCCTGCTCTGAGTCTACGTGGCCTACCACTATTTGGCTGAGTTGCTGTTGTTCCCAATTGCTTATACTTTTTTATAATCCCACTAACAGCTGGCTGTGGAATATTTAGTAGCGAGGACATTTTGCGACTGGATTTGTTGCACAGGTGGCGTCCTATTACAGCAAAATGCTGGAATTCACTGAGCTCCTGAGAGCGACCCATTCTTTCACAAATGCTGCCTAGGTGCTTGATTTTATACACCTGTGGCCATGGAAGTGATTGGAACACCTGAATTCAATGATTTGGATGGGTGGGTGAATACTTTTGGCAATATAGTGTATTATAAAATTGCAGTTTGTGGGAAGATAAGATAATTAGATATTGCAGGTACGCTCGCGTGCCCACATGCAGACACACACAGGTGTGTAGCCCTTTTATAATGGCAAAATGTTACTTTACACAGCAGAGAAATGGAAAAATGGAAGGAATAGCTCTGTAAAAACAGACCCAGGGTTGCAGTGTGAGCTCTGTGCTTTGCTGGAAGTCTGTAAATGCTGCTTCCACAACTGTCAATACTCACAAGAGCAAGGGCAAAGCACTTTAAATCACAGTGTCATTATTCAGTGTATTTCAAAGGGCTGAAACTTTGTTAAGAAATTTGAAGCCATAATGGGGTCAGGAGCTTGACAACTCTATTTCAGCATTTCACCGCCATAATTACTTCAAAAGAACATTCTTGCATGATCTCGTCATTTCCATGCTAAGTCTTGTGTCACTGCACAGAAGTGATTGCCTACATTTTGTTTTAAATAGCTTATGGAAAAGAGCAGCCCATCAGCCAAACTTTAATAGCTGTTTTGGATGTGCTGTGAGGGTGACAGGCAGTCTGTATTCCTCTTTGCCTTTCCTCAATCCCACATATATTTCTTCATTTGTGTTTTTCAGTGCACGAAATTTCATATCAGAGTTTTACATTTGAGCGAAACCATGCGTTTTCTGTCCTCTGGACATTTTGGACAGTAGTTGACTGCTCATTCAGTGTAATATATGTGCTTTAGCCTAATTTGATAGGAAGAAAGCCATGGGGCTTGGAGTGTTCATTTGACAAAATAACATAGCACAGAGATCCAGTATCATAATGATCATCACAATATCTCTTCTGCAAACTGATAGAAATATAGAAAATCCCAGGCCTACATGTAAAATGATTTTCTTAACTGCCCAGAAGTGTACTTTTCAGTCACTTTGACTTTTGATTGCTTTCTCCTTTTATGATGATATGACCCTAATTCCATTTGTCTAAAATGATAAAGCAGAGCAGAGCAGGGCCTGCATGTTCTTCAAATGTGATTTATATTTTTTTCCTATATGTGGTCAGATGAAGGGAGAGCAGACAGGTTAGTTAGGCTTTTTAAAATCTTAAGTTAGCAGTCTATGAGTCCAAGTACTGTGTTCATTTTTCCTGTTTCAATAATTCCACTAAGCACACTTGTATGAATATATTTCAAAGTTTATGAGAAAGGTTATTTAAACCAGCTGTCTTGTCAAGTCAGTGTTTTCAGAACAAATTTGCTTGGATGGTGTTTCAGTGGTGAACAAACAGCTGGAGGACAGAAGAAATGGGGATCCTGGGTGGACAGCCAGAGGCTTTTGCTGGTGTGCTGAGAAATTAAGGTAGACAGCTAGTAAGCCCTCTCTCTAGGACAGCCTAGAGGCAGAACAAGGGGCATCAGTATAAGCAGAACCTCTCCTTGGCCAGACAGGAGATGCGATGAGCAGATGGAGCTGGTGCAGGTAAAGACTCCCCAGGACCAAAGAAGGTGGCTGATACAAAAGTAAACGTTCTCTGAGGATTGAGCAAGAAGGTCACACAGGCTGGGACTTCCAAACCCTTCTGGTGCAGAGTGGTGAAAAGGGACAAAACCGTGTTTTTGCGGATATCAGCTAAGAGGTATGACTATGGAGCAGACACTGGCAGCAGGATAACAGACCAGAGGTGCTGAAACAGGCTGTTGGAAAGGCTTTTGGCTCGTGGGCTGAAGGTTAAGTAGGCCCACTCTTTCGACAATGATGGTTGATGGTAGGGTGCTAAGGCAGACAGACATGAATCTAGATAACTCTTGAATACGGTATTGAAGGGGGCATCAGGAAGATTATTGTTGATCATCATGGTAATAAGGGTAACCTAAGCTCTCAGTGTGCTTGGCTATTTAATCTGTATCTCATCTTCTCTGTCTTTGAAGCCTAGTCTTACCTGTAGAGCCACTTACCTTCTTTAAAAGCCTTTCCCGGGATTTCAAAGCTTGACTGTCCAGTCTCCACTGCTCTGGCCTCTCCATCGAACTCTGTCAAGTCCCTTCCCCTCCCATCATTGCCTCTCAGGAAAACACCAAGTAAGGACCTAATACAATCATCCTCGCCTTAGCTCTGGTTTCCACTGACCACTCTCTCCTCTCCTGACAGAATAGGTACCTGAACCCTAAAAAAACCCTGATAACCCCAGCCTGAAGTCTGAAACTTGTTGAACAGCACTCTGTTGTTGTTGGGTCGTGCATTCAGGGTCCAAAATCTTTTCAGCTGACAACAGATTATGATGTTTCATCTCTTCAAGAAAGAACACTCCAAGGAAAAACAGGATTCTAAATGATTGATGTAGTTTAGTTTATGATGTTTTCTTGATAAGCTGGTGGAGGTGGCTGGGGGGAGGGGAGCCTGGGCTTCTCTGCTTAGGCTCCTGCCCCCGCGACCCGGATGAGCGGAAGAGAATGGATGGATGGATGGATCGACATTTTCTTGATAACGTTAAGCTGGTGTCGCCCAACTTTTTTGTCATGTAAATATGATCTGTATTTCTGATAATATAATGCAAAATGTCCAATCAATCCTGCAACAGAAAGAATCCAATCAAAATGTTTTTTAATGCCAATCACCTAATGTGTCAGACAGAAAGACAAACTGAACCCATCACATAAACCTGCTTGGTGAAGGTAAAAACTACCATTCAGTATGAAAAGCATTGGCTGGAATACCGGCAAAGCACACAAACTAAATACATAGACGACCAAGGCAGAAAGGATCAGGTGAAACCAAGTGGGGTGAAGCATACAATCTCACTGGCAGAAAAGCAAAGACAGAAAGAAAAACAAGACATGAAGAAAACAGGATTTCAAATTAGAAAACAAAAAAAGAGGACAAGGACAATGACCATTGTTTGATAATTTAGACTGATCTGAATAGGACAGGGAGGGCTAGTTGAAAGGCTGCATGACCGCAGACCCAGTAGCACATAAAAGGGAAGAGGTGGGGCCAAGTGGTAGGTCACAGGGACTTTGTCTATAACACTTAAGCTTTCAAATCAGTTTGGAATAGGTTTTTATAAACATACTGAGGATTTAGTTGCAGAGTCCTTATGTTGAAAGGACAGCAAACTGGTGTCACATCCGTAGTCTACTGAGACAAAACAAAAATGATTACTCAAGCAAAATGCTTGGTATGTTCTCACTGTTTGCATCCACAGCAGGAATGATTCAGCAATTTGGTGTCTGTGCATTATGGAGACCACAACTCTTTTATAGTTTTCTGCAGACGTCATCAGCTTATTCAAACTATCCCCAAAAGACCAGGTGATAAGTGAGGGACTGCACTTACTAAAGGCACACTACACCTTGATAATGGAGTGTGGCTGAGGCGATTAGCACACTAACAGCTTCACGCAAGAGGGAGAGGAATTCTCTCTGGGAGGATGCTGGTAGACGAAAAAGAGGACATGACCCTCCAACAACACAATTCACAACAGGGCTGCCGGTGGTGCCAGTCACCCTGACACCACTTGAAGGACTCTGTGTCCTTAAAATAGAGGTGAAAGTGCACCTGAAAGGCATTCAAAACAGAGGCTTTTATTTTAATGCAGCAACTCCTGCATCAAAGCATTCATATGATTAAATTAAATATGATTTAATATGCATCCATGCCCACCATGCTTAAACGTTTTAGAGAGGTGAGAGTTTAATTATTCACATTTATCATCTTTGATATTTTTATATATATGCCAACCACAATAACTCTGAAGCCAGAGGTGGGAAGTAGCAAGTAACTAAAAAAAAAAAAAGAAAAAAATTTTTTAGACACAATATAAAAAATATAAAAAAAAAATAT
>VUQK01003122.1:3068-28459 GCA_015106715.1 Bujurquina vittata | reverse complement strand
GGGATTCTTTATTGCCTGTCATATCTCTAAAGTTAACACTTTGTCATGTTTTGCTTTTTTTCTGTTTCCATACTGAAAATCTGCAGGAGCTGACAGTGGATGATAGCTGAGCCTGTAGAGGCACTAAGATCTAAATAACTGCTTTTGTTATTATATCCTGCAGTTGAGGCATTATAAAAACCAAAATGAAAATTTGATCATAATCGTCGGAAGCACGAATGCCATTGATTGCTCGGGAAAGCAGCAAAAGCTCTAGCAAATAGTTTCTGAATATAAAGAAAATGGAACTCCTTGATAATAGCGGAAATGATCTTCATCTCTTTATGTTTTCTTTCCACTCCATTCTCCACTTACATATTTACGTAATAAACACAACCTTGTGCTCTGACGCTGAATGAATGATGAACCTAATAGTGTTTGAAGGGGATATGTCCCTACTCCTGCACGTCTATTTTTAACATTTGTAACATTTGAGAATAGCATTGTGGTTGACACAAAGATACATTTAAAGCTGCTTTGCTATTCATAAGAATCTCTGCTGAATTCTGTCGATGAATACGGGAACAAAGTGCCTCGCTTGTAATAAGTTGTGCTTATTTATTCGGTTTCGAGGTTCCCATGTGTCCTTGAAACGCCTCAATTAAACACAACCACGAACACAAACCGAGGCAGTGGACAAACCCAGAAGGTCTTGACTGGCCTTTTATTTTATTTTATTTTTTATTTTTAGTCACATTTACTTGCTGAAAGATGGCTTAAAATATAGCTTTTAAAAAGAAAAGTGAACTAAAGATTGTATCTCTGCTATATCGCAAAAAATCAAATTCAGCACTCAGGAGCGGCCTTGTGTCATGTTCATGACAAGTTTAAAAAAAAAAAAAGCCAACCTCTCTGCTGAGCTAATTAACAGTAAGAAGAGACCCTATCACATCCCCAGAGTCTCTTTCACCAGTGAGAATAACAATGAAGCCTGCTGAATGAATTATAGATTGCCCTGTACTCTAAAGAATAATTCAAGTGCTTTAGTACACAGTAAATTTTGGTCACCATTTAAGGCCCTTTTAAGCTGTTTTCAGCGCCCACAGAAACTGACTAATGAGCGTGCTCACCGTGCTGTAATGAGTCAGCCAAGTGTTGGCTTTAACCAGAGCGGCACCCTAAACCAGAGGCCTGCTCCTGCTGCTGTCAACGCTGCGCTTCAAGTGTTCTCCTTCACTTCTTACCAGCCTCTGGCTGGCTTCCCAAACAGGCTTCCTTCAGTGATAAACACCACCTTTGTTTTTTAAGTTCTGGTATTTAAAATGCAAATAAGCAGTACTTATTCCAGCTTCGCAAGAGCTACATTTTCTTGAGCCATCGATGCCATGATCAAAAGCGATTAATGGTTAGACTGAAAACACGCATTTTCAGATTCTCGGTGGATAGCATGAAACTGAATATCAAATTTGACTTTTTTCCACCTCCAAATTTAGACCAAAAAAAAAAAGAATCGTTCCAATTGATGATGCATTAGCTCTCATTCTACAGATTTCTAAGCTCAGTGTACATCCTCTTATCCTCTCCACGGAGCCAGAATGTTCTAAAGAGTTCATTTAGCTGTTGATGTGAAAGATCAGATGCAGCTCATAAGAGCTGGAGAGGAGTCGCTGCAGTTTGCTCCTCGTGAAGTAAGAAATGTCAGGACTGACTCTGAGGCAAGCTCCTTAAGTCTACCTCTATAATTATGACACGAGGAAACACGTTAATGAATAAAATATCAAACTGTGCCTTGAGTGTGTAAACTTGAAAACCCCCTGGCAACTCGTGAGGATCTTAAACCTCCTGCTTTCATGCATTTTTAATTGGTGGTAAAATAAAGGGAATGGGGAAAGAAAACACAGCAAAATGAACTCCACAAAAAGTCTTTACATGTAATGCAGAGGCAATTTACAGCAATTTAGTGTGGCTGGAATCCAGCAGCCTCCTCAGGCGCCTCTTTTATTTTCATAGAAGATGCAGTGACAGTAATGAATCATAGTTAAGAGCATACTGCAGTGTAAGCTTGCAGTTTATTAAACAGTCAGCAGCTCATTGCTTTTGATCCTTGGGAACGTCATTGTAATAGATTACAGTCCACCGTGTGGATGGTTCTCCCACTGATTTGTCTCTGGTATTCCTTCCTCTCCATGTTTCATATTTTTTAACAGCGAGCTCAGAGGAAACAACAACAAGCACACAGGAGAAACCATGTTTTGGAATGTGAATGCAGTGACCTTGGCTTCTGTTATCCTCTCGAGTGTCGAGTTTCCCCACGGCTGAAGGCAGGAATTTAATCATTGCATTCTTTTGTCTCTGAATCAGGTTCACTCTGACATCCCGGTGAAGGACGAGATATGTTTGGAAAGAGTTATCAGGTCTTACAAAGAAGCAGAAGACTTTCACTTTCCCTTGACTGCATCATTTATCCTCACATGACTGATACTTATATCTGGGGCTAACGTCAAGCCATTATTCTCAATTCTTCCCAGCATCTGCTATTTTAGCCAGAGCAATGAGTCGGAGTCGGGTTACACTGTTGATTACTGTGAATCATCAGTATTGGTGAGATTTGTGATATTAACAATGCCTGTCAAATCGTATTGATTTTGAAGGACAAAAATATTGTTCCGTAACTCTCAAACGGCTAAAAATGTGCCCGCTGAACAACACAATTAGGTGCCAGTGAAGAAGAAAAAGTATTTTCTCTTTAGTTCTGTGAGTTTAGAACATGGCGTTGAGCGGGAACGGGAGCAGCTATGCCTTAAAATTAGATTATTTTTATGTATGAAAACTGATGTGACCTCCATGTGTTCTGTCACAGCTTTTGTTTCGGCTACTAACCGATCAATGTTGAAATTTTGAATGAAATGATGGTTGATTGTTATCGGTTATCCTGTGAAAGTGATTACATTTCCAAAAAGGCTGTTGTGGCCTTGTGGTGGTTGCACCAGTGTTAGCATTTCTTTAGTTTAGTTACACATATTTGTTTTATGATTTTATTTGTTTTGCACTCTTTACTTAGGACAGTTGTTTGTTAACATGTTTTAGTTAATTCTGTCTTATATATCTAATATATATATATCTGTATATATGTATATATCTAATATTTCCAAATGTTTGCACTTTGGTGCACAAGAAACAAATGAGAATCCATGACAGGAGGGACGTGTGACATGGGAACCTTGCAAAATCTTTAATTGTAAAATGTATTAATGCTATTGTTTGATGGATGCTGATTTTCTGATATTTAGCCCTGCGATAGGGTGGCAGCCTGTTCCGGGCATACCTGCCCTGTGACAGCTGAGATAGGCTGCAGCCCATCCATGACCCTGACTTGGATAAATGGATCGATAGATGGATACTTATTGTTATTATTTACTGCCTTACTGCTTGGTCCAGGGATTCTTCTTGGTATTTTCCTCTTGTCCTCAGCAGATATCCTTGCCAGTTTCAAAAAGCACTGTTCAAATGCAGCTATGTTTTTTTTTTCCCCCAGGCCTTTTATTTTTGCTCTATACAGTGCTTACATGCACATCTCAGTTCTTCAAACAGCTATCATCACAACAAAGAAAATGTATACATGAAAAGGAGTGGAAGCCAGAACCACATATTAAAAAAATTTCAACTAAAATATAGAAATAAAATAAAAATCAGTTGACTTTTTCTGCCTATCTATAAAGCTCCTGGCTGTTCACACTGACTGTTGTGTCAATCATAAATCTCAATACTGATCATAGTACTTTTTCTATGCTGATGGTACAAACAGTGGTACAGTCTAATATTTCACTGACTAGAGGTCAGAGTCTCAAACTATATATGGTGGAAAACCATTTAGTAAAAGAAAAAGAAGTTAATGCTTTTTATCGGAGCCTGACCGATAAAGGATTTTTATCACTGATACTGGTGTTTGGTGATTTAAAAATCCAGTATATTGGCCAGTATTTGTTCTTTCAGACACAATCAGAGTTCCCTAACATGTTATGCAAAGTTTTTGAGTCCTTGTATTTTATTGTCATAGCAAAGCATGGATGCTCTGCTCAACTGTGCTGGGATCAGCTAGTTGAGCAGCAACCTATGCAACATTATAACCCAGCCGAAGGGTGTTCCTCCTGTTGCTTCTTTCCTTTTAAAATATCCATTCTTTGCTCATGATAAATGCTGCTACCAGTAACTAATGCTAATGTTAACCATGCATTAACATCCAAACATTCTCTGGACTAAGACTGTGCTATATCCTGTCATCTGTGATAATACCGATATGATATTTTATGTGTTATATCGCAATATTGTTGCTATAACAACAAGGGCTGGTAACTTCAACAACCTCCAACAAAGCACGGTACTTCGCAAAATCTGCGAGAAAATGGTTGCCGTTAAAGGTGAAACCACAAAAGCTTGACCTAAGCTACCACACTCGAGGTAGAAAATATTTTTCAGTGTTCTTCTGAGACAGCATTGTGCAGCTCCTGAAGAGTTACAAGGTTAGGTTTGTTTAGTTACTGTTAAACTGAAGTGTGAAGTAGTTATTTTACTTTCACTTAAAATTTCTGGGAAAAACACTACCCAGGCTCCTTTTGTGCTTACATTTGACTTATGCTGTGTCACTGGATATAATGCTGTGTCTCTACTATTGCACTATAATGCTGCTGCTGCTGCTGCTGCTGGCACCTTGTTTCAATAGATTCACACTTCAAATTAGGTAGTGTATCATCAATGACAGTAGCTCGCTGGAAAAGAGGGATGGAAAATGCCCTTCATTTACTTACACTTATAAATGCCGCTGTCTGTATTTTTTTTCTCTCTATATTCTCAGTTATTGTTATCATGAATTTTCTTAAAACATCATGAAATCACCTATATCACCCACCCCTACTCTGGACCGTCATCAAAACAAATACTTGAACCAGCACAAGATAGTGAAAGTGCACTCCTTTGGAGGCCACTGTATTTAGATTTTGGATTCCCTTTCATCCTTAACTCATTGCATTAGTCATTAGTGTTCTCTTCACAGCCTTTCTTCAAAACTGAATTTATTCAAATTTTTGTCAGAGTCTGTCATGTGTGAAATAGTTTAGAAGCTTGTTGCAGCCACCAGCTGCCCAGCTCAGCTTCCATCTCTGGTGAGAGGATCGAACACAGTCCAGGACATAATGTGTCACAGACTGCAAATCACAGCACACAGAGCTGCACAATGAACAATGAGGAGGTTGCATTACATAACATGCCAGGTGCTACACTTTCCTCTGCTCCCCTACAGCTCTCAGCATGAATTTTCCCTTGGTAATGTTCACAGTAGGAGACTGGGTGGTTGAGCTGGTCCAAGTTGGTCAAAGCTTTTCCTCTAATACACGAAGGGCCTTTGATGCTGTTTCTGTAATGATTGCAAAGAAAAAGTCTGTGATAGTCATCAGTCTGTATGTGTGCAGCTCTGGTTCAGCAGAAACACAGAAATGTTAGACATGTAATCCAATTTCAGTGGGTGCAGGTTTCAGAGGCACAACACATAAAAATTTAAGCAAAATCTGCAGTAACAAGGAGGCAAAGTTTTAACAAAAAGCAGTTTTGTAGAAAGACGGTCATTCCGCTGGTGACAGCGTGAACAAAACATCAGCGAAAAGATAATAACTGGAGCTCTGAAGCACTTGAAAAATGGGCAGCGCTTGAAATCTTGGGCAATGTGATGCAAGAGTTACAACAAAATGTAAAAACACCAAAACAGCAGTAAAAATGACATGACATCTTTAATCTTCAGAGAAGATGCTGTAATGTTATAATAATAATAATAATAATAATCCCTGACAAAACCTTTAATTAACTGCTAGAAAAATGGTTTCACTTCAGCAGCTTGTGAACATCCATGAGTCATTTTGGCTGCAGTAGGCAGCAGTTTTCAGAAAAAAAACAAGATTAAATAATTGAAAGATTTAGCTAGCAATGTGACATAGTAACACATCAGACAGACAAACATACATTTTCCACATTTCCAAGCAAACAAACATTTTCCAGATTTAGTAAAGATCAAAAGCAAAGAGAGAATATTGGAAAATTGGAAAAAAACAAAACAAAAACCATCCTGATTGGATGATGGATGTTACTCTGTAAGTGGTGAATTTGTGAGCAAAAGTTTGATGACGAGTTTGTCATGTTAACTTTAAATAGTTGGTAAGTCAGCATTGTGTTTCCACTTCCTCTCGACCGCCAGGTGAGCCGTAAAACTCCCACAATACTGCCAGGCTCCTACTTTTGTACTGACAGCTGCATCACAACACACATAGTTATGCAGTGCATTGTTTCACTTTGATTAACGGCTGACTAGAAAGATAGGGGGACTTCAGCCGCCACCTGACATGCAGTAAAATTTTCTTTAATCAGTGTCATCATATGTTGAGCTCCCCCTGCCAGGTATTGTCAGACCCATAGAATAGACTAAGACGGCCAATCCCATGCCTGCTTTGCTCAGCGTAAGGATATGTGAGAGCAATCTAAAAGCTGTTCCACTAACGGAGACAGAGCATCTAAGAGCCCTGTTCCTGGGGGCATATAATTTCCCATTTCAGCATACTGGCTTCTTCTGTAATTAATCTTAATACTGGGACAGGAATTGGCAGGACAGGGACATATTAACGCTTCAGAGTTTGGTCTGCTGTCAGGTTGAACCTCACCCTGGTCTCAAGAACACAAGTGGTTGTCTTCAGTAAAACTTATAGGCTGCAAACAGAGACATGTATTTGCAATAGAACTGAATTCTCACTTCTTTTATGATTATTACCACAACAGAGTAGCAAATGGAAATATTATAAAGGAGAAATGGTGCTGTGTTTGTGTCTATTACATCTGCATTCACTGGTAAAGAAAATTATTTTGTTATTTTTAATTTTTCTGATTTTGTTTTCGTATTACGGCATTTGTTACTGAATCGTACTGCGTTGTATGACTGCCCACTGTCATATTTACTTGAAATATAAGCCAGGCATTGAGATGGAGAAGCACATGGAATTTAATGTGTTCTGCACATGCTAATGCAATATCTAATTTCTGTTTGCACATAACTTAACAAAGATGAAATATGACTTGGAGCTTCAGGGAATTAGGCCAAATGTCAGATGTTTAAAAATAATATTCGCATTCTATTTGTTTCACCTAAAAAACATCCAGAGCCAGCTCCAATTTTGTACTAGCCCCACAAATGAACCTGGACATGAGCTCCAGCTTCAAAATGTAGATAACCCCAACTGACAGGTGAAACATCAGCGCTCAGATGACACACTGCTGCACGTAAGGGTTTAATTACAACAGTTTATTTATTTAAATCTGCTAAAGGACACAATGTGCTGTAGGATCCATCAGGTATCTGCATGACCCTTAGCTTAAGAGCTGCAAAGGAATGCTAAGCAGGACATGAAATATGCTGAAGTCTCTGTGCAGTTTCGGAGGACTTTCATGTGTTTAAACTAGGAATCAGTTGCTCAGTTAAGGGCACATCCTCCTTCTTCACGATGCAGACTAATGAATGTGTTTTTGATATTACAAAGTTTATCGGGCTCATCCTTTTTCAAGACAGCAGCTGGTTATACTCAGATTCCTTCCACAGTCTGAGGTTCAAGCTCGAAATCCCTGTGTCGTGTCTAAAATATCAAGTAGCTGTAATTGTGCATATTTGCATTGATGGACTTGCTGTTATTTCACTTGGATGATATGCAGGATATGTCATATGGGCGATATTAACTCCTCACCCCACTCTATCTCTTCCCGTTTCTCCCCCAGCCCTCCTTTTCTAATTCCCCCTCCCTCTTTCATCTCTCATCTGCAGTTCTTGGCTGATCTGCCATCTTTAAAGTCACTCTGGATCACTGAGACTGTTGCTCGCTCAGCAGCTATGGATGAGCTTATCCTCACAGTCTGGTGCCCTGTAGAAGACAGGTGAGCGTGCGAGATACCTATAGCTTTGCCCACATACTCTCTATAAAATATGAAACAGCAACACCAAAAATGGTTATCAAATGGAAACATGAAAACAGCCATTTCCTTTATGAGAGTACACTTTTATATACGAAAACACCTCTATTCTGTAATAGGAAACGCAGAGAGGCTTTATTCTAGTTACCACTACTAAAAGTCAACATGTCTGGTTTTATTTGTCCAAACACTGGTAGCACACAGACCTGAATACTTTAGAAGATCTGATGTAGGGCAATCCAAACAAGACAGGCCCTTTTCTTCTAATCAGTACCTTGATTGTTATTGATCTTCTTTCCAATCTGCAAACAGAGGTCCAAGAGTATTTTTTTATCATTTTAAAGTGGAGAAGCTTCTCTCCTGCATCTGCTCTGATTGGTTTGAAAGAAGTTAAAGCAGACACGAATGCAATTTCACATGGCTGTGGGTTTATTAAAGTGATGGACATCATCATAATCAATAATGTATATGGAGAGAATCCAGTTTAGAGCTGCTGTGAGTGTTCTTATCTGAAGGGATGTTGCTTTGCAATCGGTGATGTTTTGATACTTAAAAATCATCTTTTTGTTTTTGAAATATGCCTTTGCCCTTCTTACAAGAACGCACTGCAGCAGCAGCAGGCATGTGTTAAACTGTGATGACCCTTGGCCTTTGCTGTCAGTTGTTTTCTTTGTCTGCCCATGTCTCAGGTGCCTGGTGGGTAATCTTTCTTTTGATTTGGTTTTCCTGCACCTCACAGCACTCACACACTATGTCCAGTCTCATGCACCTCTCACAACCCTGAATCCACACTGATCTTCATGCTCTGTGTATTTTGTGCTCTTGTTTTGTATTTAATTATTCTCATTTTGTTTCATAAATGATTTTTGTGGACTGTAAAAACAGTGGGTACCTCTTTTGTAGTGCCATTTCAAGCCAGTTTGTGACAAACTATTCTAATGATTTGGGGTCAAGTTGTGTTAAAAAGTCACATTTTTCACTGCACATGCGGATAGTTATCTGTAACCCAGTGCCCTTTGTAAAAATGACGGTCTTTAAAGGTAATGATCCTCAATCGATCAATCACAATTGGCAGTAATTAGCACACTGTATCCAGTCCTGCAAACACTTAGCAATTAGCTGGTCTTTTACAAGAATGTGTCCATCTGCAGGCTTTTCTGAACATCAAACAAGTTGGGTTTTACTTCTGATAAATTATATAGGACATGATTCTGCTCCTCTAGGGCATATCAGTTCAAAAAGAACCTTCTGTACAATACCCTGCACGCATCTCTTTATAAGACATGAACTCTATATGAAAAATCAATAAAAAGGCAACATAGGTCCACCTAAAATACTTTATATATAAGACTTGTTGTTTGGCTCAGTTTTGCCCTTTCCTGTTTGTTTTCGGTTTCCCTCTGTCAGAGCTGAGGTTAGGATACGCTTGAATGTTTTTGAGGGCAGTGACCTGTCCGCCTTCACTCCACTTCCTGCCAACGAACAATGTGTCACTTGGACATGTTATTTACCAGACTGTTGCTGTTCTTTAACGCAACACTAGAGCGAGACTTCCCATGGATGAAAAGAGTGTTTTCAAATCATCTGTATCCCTGAAAGAGACATGACAGCAAGGGGTAATCCACGGTGCCTGTCAAGGATTTGCAAGAAATAATACAGAATAAATATCTCCTGGTCCTGCTTCATGATGAAGTGTCATTGTTGCTGTCTGCACCCATGCAAGTTAATCTTTGATAATTTGTTGTATATACCAAGAGAAAACATTGCATTCATAATCAGAACTGCAATGATGGTACATTTGTTGTGTCCAGGCACGACTTTCTCACTAGTTTTTGCCTCAAAGGTCTGCACACATTTAGTCAAGTCACTTTTCTTTCATTAATTTCAACATGTGGTTGATGCCATACAGCAACCGAGAAACACTGAAAGAACAACTCAAACTGATCAATTTATACTGATGTGAGAATGGAAGTTTTCGTAGGAATCAATGCAGGTATTTTGACTCACTCTTCTTTACAGTGTTGCTTCAGGTTTGCAGACATTCATTTATGCACAGCTCTCTTAAGGTCCCACCACCATGTTTCAGTTGGGCTGAGTCTGGACTTTAACTGGGCCACTGTGACAACTTGAGCCACTTCTTTTTAAGCCGTTGTGTTGTAGATTTTCTGCTGTGCTTGGGATCATTGTCCTGTTACATGACCTAGTTTCATACAAGCTTTAGCTGTCAGATGGATGGCCTCACATGTGAGTCTAGAATATACAGAGAAATTCATGGTTGACTCAGTGACTGCAAGGTGCCCAGGTCCTGTGGCTTCACAACACGATCAAATCATCGCGCCCCTACTCCCGTGCCTGATAGCTGGTATGATGTGTCTGTGCTGATATGCTGGGTTTGGTTTTCTCCAGACATGGAGCTGTGCATTATGGCCAGACATCACCACTTGGATCTCATCTTTCCAAACAACATTATTCCAGAGGTTTTGTGGTTTGTGGTTCAGATGCAACTTTGCAAACCTAAACCGTGCTGCCGTGTTCTTTTTAGACAGAAGGAGCTTTCTCCTGGCAACCCTTCCAAACAAGCCATATTTGTTCAATCTTTTTTCTAATTGTACTGCCATGAGCTTTAACAGGCGCAGTAACATGTTAACCGAGACGTGTAGAGTCTGAGATGTAGCTCATGATTTTTTTGCGGTTTCTCTGAGCATTGTATGGTTTGACCTTGGCGTAAATTTGATGAGATATTCACTCCTGCGAAGATTTTGTGCTAGCACGCACCCGAATGCTCCAGAAACAGCAAACTGCCAAAATTTCTGCTGTTATGAAAGGGAAAACTCTTGCTGATGATCAGGTAATGAATTGTATTTGTTTAGCAGCACCTGGTTGCTACGTACCCTCTCAGTTCATTTAGAAACAGTAAGGATGTACTTTGTTTTTTACAGGACTCTGTGCAATCTTTGGGGGAAAAAACTAACTATTTTTAAAAGGACTGCACATGTAGATGCACCATCACTCCATAAGACCTATTGTCACTGATTGTTCTTGCGTAATTTGGCATACCTCAGTCATTTCTCCCTGTTATCCTTCCAGCCAACCTTCTACCAAGACCATTTCTGATGATGAACAGTAGATGGATCAGCTGAAGGGCCAGTTGCATTCCTTAGGCCTTGTGTCAGGTCTTTGCTTAATTTTTCCTTTTTCTTAAGAGCATTACTTTTAGATACTGTTCATCTAACTCCATCAATGTTAAGTGGGGTTAAAAAATCTTCCTTTGAAAATGATCATGTACAAGGTCTGGACTAAAAAATGAGTGAGAAAGCAGCCAGAGTCCAAAGGTAAAACTTTGAAAGACCTTCAGAAAGTCTGAGAACTATTGGTAAAGACCACTTTAAAAATTGCAAGAAAGTCTGGTTCCTTGGAAGCAAAGTATAAAGAAATGAAGAGTGAATCAGTAATTTTGCACAACACTGTAGTCCTACAGGATTGTATTATATTTTATAGTTGTTGAACTGTAAAATAAAAATAAAGTTTTACATGGAGTCATTACTCAAAAGGATGTTTCTTCAGCATTCCACTCCAGCTGCAAGGGGAAAAATATCTCAGCTAATGAAAGGAGTTTTTATGGCCCATTTAGGTGGTAATTTGGAAAGGAAAAAAGAGAAACTGAATGTGTAGGAGGTTAACTAAGGAATTTATAATATCACTTGAGTAAAAAGCAATGATTCAAGCAGAGATGCTTCAGTGTTACTCATTTTGTTGGTCAGTTAAGCGCAATCATTACCATTAGCCTCCAGAAATCAAAAATTCAAATAAGGATTAATGTAGTTTGAAACTAGGATTATGGTTACACAGAAGAAATATTTATTACTTCTAGCATCAGCAGATTTCTCCTTCAGTGGTTAAACAAGCCTGTGTTAAGCGTCTGTGCTGCACTGAAACTGATCTCTGATGCTGAATTTCTATCCATCAATGAAGATTCATGTTCAATCAGAATTTTTTTTTTTAAATGCTCTCCTGATTGTCACAGAGCTTAGGAGCTTGTTAAAATGCCTGTCAACAATTCCTGGCATGTAGATTAGCATTGGGCCAGGAAGCTAAGCACTGGGAAATGTCAGTATCAAGGCCACTTTTGGGGCCACTCAGTGCATAACAAAGTGACCCATGTACTTCATTCACACACTTGCAGCAATCCCTGTCCTCTCAACATCTGATATACAGTAGGTGAAGATATACTGTTTGAAAAAAAAAGGGAAAAAAAGTAAAAGTATCTACCAAACACACACCTAACAGATAAATTCATCATGCGCACTGCAAGTCGCACCACTTGTGCAATCAAAAGTGTGAAGCCAGTGCAAATGAGCAGCTTGTGTGTGGCTGGTGTGCAGTCAGAGAGCTGCAATCGGATTCCTACTGTACACCAGAGCCTTGTGATTGTGCCTTTAGGCCAGTTTGTGTGCCATAAATATTCAGGATCACTTTCAGTGTATCTGCAGCTATTTGTTTAACTAAGACCAAACTAATAAAGCTTCTGTGACGAAAAAACTAGCAATACCTAGTTGGAAATAAAATAAAATAAAAAATTGCAATTTAGCCAGTTTAGCTAAATTACGAAGCAGTGTCATTGGACAAGGGGCGGTTTGGCTCAAACTCTCGTTCATCTTGAGACTTTTTCCATTCACACCAAACGGAGTGTCAGTTTGGTGCAAAGACTTTGGAGTGCATGTACAACTACTCCAGGCTGTCCCATTTTCTCAACATGTTAAACAGTGATGATGAAACTGCCAGGGAGGGTGCCAGTGCCTCTTTGTTTTTTGGACATGTTTCTGGACTCAAGGCTCTTGCACAACAGCCAGGTTTCCTGAGGCCCCAGACAAAATCCCTTCCACTGCCAAGATGGACACGCGTGACTGTAAGGGTTTCAGTCAGGCTGACCTAACATACTCACCCAAGTCTGAGTTACTGCTGCACAAGATGATACTGTATCAACAAACTTGTGCGCCACATATTTCAGTATGTATGATTAGTGTAAATGAATAGTTTAATACAATGCAGTGTGGCTGTACTAATCTATTGGTTATCAATGTGCATGATTGTCTGTAATCATTATATCTCCCATAGACACAGTTTCATCATTACAGCCATGCTTTTCTACTTTGCAGCAGTGTCCATGTATAGCTGACCGAACGACACAATGTCAAACTCTCATAGCTGCTTGCCATTATATAAATAAAAAGCTAAATATTTATGCACTGCTTATAAAAGGCAAGCAGGAAGACACTGAGTTTGTCACACTGCAAAGATAAGGAGATTTGCTTACATTTTAACACTTTGTGTTCCCACTCGAGACACTGCTAATGTTTGTTATTGACTCAAATAAAACTGAATCTCTTTTAGCTGCTTCATGCATCTGTTGTAATCAGGGGCTAAAGCGGGACTTGGCAGGTGTGTGAGCCCTGAGCTTTGGTGTAGCAGTGGACATGAATTGCATAGAAATAAGGCACAATAAATTTTTGTAAGGTCAGGTAGATTTTACTTTGTGTTGATACTCTGAGATTCATTATACTCTGTGGATTTAACCAAGTGAATTTGGCAAGGTATAAGCAGATATTTCACGAGCCACCGTGGCTGATTCCCAACCCCTAGGCGGTCTGTAGACTGAAAACATTTGGGTTTGACATTAAGAACAACACATCAAGCCTGTGACCCACTGACATCACTAAACTTTTGCATTCTTCTTTTGTGATGTTTTCAGGGCTTTCACTGCAGCCTGTTTCAGTTGTTGTTTTGGGCTCATATGTTTGGGATCATGAGCAGAACTTTTCATTCTCCAAACTGTATCCTTTCCATCACCTTGGTAAAGGCTAATCTTTGTCTAATCAGTCCATAAAACTTTGTCCCAGAATATCTGAGGCTTGTCTCTGTACTTCTTGGCAAATTCCAACCTGTCCTTCCTCTTCTTCTTGCTGTTGGCTAATTAGTAATTTGGATCTTCTGGTGAAGCCTCTGTATTTTTGTTTATGAAGGTTTCTGCAAACAGAAGATTGTGATAACTTCACTTATGCCCTCTGAAGATTGTTGCGGATGTCACTAGTAGTTGTTTTAGGGTCTTTCTGTACAGCGCTTACAATGTTTTTGTCACGGAGAATGGAAGCAGACTGTGCGGCGAGTGTGGAGGTGAGGACTCAGAGGCAGGCAGATAGCAGAAAATGAGCCTTTACTGTGGCTGTTAACATAACAGAACTTAGTGAAACAGAAACTAAGGAAAACCTAAACTGGGAAATATTGACTAGGAAACACAAGAATCCAAACCATGAGCAAGCTTAGAAACACAACAAAAACAGATTGTTAGATGAAAGAGCACTAAATGCTGTGCCCAGGACCATGAGTTTCTGTCCTCAACTGCTGCTGTTGATGACTTTCTTCTTTAGGACATTCCAAATGGTTGTACTGCCTATGGCCAATGTGTGTGCAATGGCTCTGATTGATTTTTCATCTCTTAGCTTCACAACGGCTTGTTTTTCAGCCGTAGACAGCTCTCTGGTTTTCATGTTGATTACTTCTCTTACTAAATTATTTAACATCCTCAGTTTTTGAATCAGTTAATTAATTTTCATTGCTGAAGTGTCGAGGCAAAATGCCAAGATGGTGTTTGGTGTACCCCCTGGACAGAGGAAAGAAGACAAGAAGTCGTGGTGAAATGAGGAAGTACAAGAAAATATTCAAAGTAAGAGGTTAGCAAATACAATGTGGGATAGTTAGGGAGAAAAAAAAAGGAGACAAGAGTATCTTGAGGCTAGGCGTACAGCAAAGAGAGGTGGCAAAAATAAAGGAAAGGCTGACAGTGAGTTGCTTGAGAGGCTGGACACTAAGGAAGGAAAAAAGGACTTCAATCGATTGATTGGCTATGCAGAGAGATTAAGCTGGAAAGGATGTGCAGCAGATTAGATTAATTAAGGCTTGAGATGGAAATGTACCAATGAGTAAGAGTGTGCTGAGAAGGTGGAAAGAGTACTTTTATGAGCTCATGAATGAGGAAAATGAGTGTAAGGAGGACAGTTAGTGAATGAGGAAGTGCAAAGGATTAGTAAAGAGGAAGTGAGGAAAGCTAAAAAGAGGATGAAGAGTAAAAAGTAAGCACCTTGAGATGACTGCTGTGATTTGGTGCTATATAAATAAAATGGAATGGAATGGAATTGAATTGAACTAAACTGAAAAAGCAGTTGGTCCAAGTGATATACCTGTGGAGGTGTGGAGATGTCTAGGAGAGAGCAGTTTTTAACATGATTGTTTAACAATGGAATGGAGAAGTGTATTAGTACTGATTTTCAAGAACAAGGGTAATGTGCAGAGCTGTCGAATTTAAAGAGGAATAAAGTTGATGAGCCATATAGTAAAGCTATGAGAAAGAGCGGTTGAAGCTAGGCTGAAAAGAGAGGTAATCATCAGTGAGCTGTAGTATGGATTCATGGGGAGACAGATGTGGCGTTTGCTCTGAGAGTGTTGATGGAGCTGTACAGTATAGAGATGGTCAGAAAGAGTTGCACTGTGTCTTTGTGGATCTAGAGACAGCACATGATAGGGTGCCAAGAGAGGAAGTGTGGTGCTGCATGAGGAAGTCAGGAGTGGTAGAGAAGTATGTGAAGGTGGTGCAGAACATGTATGACAACAGCAAGACAGCAGTGAGGTGCACAGTAGGAGTGACAAATGATTTAAAGTGGGGGTGGAATTTCATCAGTGATCAGCTCTGAGCTACAGTGGTGACAGGTTGACGGATGAGGTCAGTCAGGAGTCTCCGTGGACTCCATAGTGATGGTAGGGAACAGGTGGTAGAGAGCCTGGAAAGGTGGAGGGATGTTCTGGAGAGAAGATGAATAAAGTCAGTAGAAGTGAGACAATTCATAACAGTGTAACAGCAAAGCTGCAAGAACTAGAGGCAGTGAAGTTAGGTGAGTTTAAATACCTGAGGTCCCCCAGCAACGGACAGTACACAAGAGAAGTGAAGAAGTGAGTGCAGGCAGGGTGGAGCATGTGGAGATGGGTGTCAGAGGTGATTGGTGACAGAAGGACAACAGCAAGAGTGAAAGGGAAGGGGATGATGGTAGTGAGACCTGCTATGATGTATGGTTTGGAGAGAGTGACGCTCATGAAAAGAGAGGAGGCAGTGATGGAGGAAGCAGCCTTGAACATATTCAGATTTTTGTTGGGAGTGACCAGAACGGACAATCTTAAAAAGAGGATTATAAGAGGGACAGCTCAAGTTAAGAGCTTTGGAGACAAAGCTACACAGAAAAGGCTGAGATGGTTGGGACATGTGCAGAGAAGAAATAGAGGATACATTGAGCAAAGGATGCTGAAAATGGAGTAGCCAGGCAAGCAGAAAAGAGAAAGACCACAGAGGACATTCATGGATGTAGTTAAGGAGGACATGCAGAGGGCTCCAGCTTGCTCTCACAGCCCAAAGACATGCCTTAGGAGTGAATATAAGTGAGAATGGTTGTCTGTGTTTCTTAGCCTTGCAAGAGACTGGCGACTTGTCTGGGGTGTTCGCTGCCTTTTTGCCCGGACAGCTGGGATAGGCTCCAGCATACCTGCAACCCTAAATTATATAAGCAGAAGAAAATGGATGGGTGACACGGTAGTTTAAAAAAGAAAAAATTAAAATTAATCTGACTGCATGCATTCAGTCATAATCAGCATTTAGAGACTAGCTCTAAACACTCAACAACAAAAAAAAGTGAGAGAAAAAAAAAACCTAACGTGCCTTTCTGAAATCCACTTTTCACACACTTAAGTCTCACTCTGTTTCTAACACATGCTGATGTTATTGTGGATGAGAGCTGTGGAGGATAGCACAGCTGTACACTAGCGCTAACTGTCCTGAGGAAAGGTCCCTTTTTTCAGGTTTTCAGATATCTGAGAAAACTCACAATCAACAAAGAGCACAAGAAAAATTTTTTAAATGTAGTGAAGGTTTTAACTAGCAGCAAACACCTGCTTCATGGTGTTAAGACAGAGATAACATGGGTCCAGGAGCTCCATTTACGTGTTTTCTTTTCTGACACAATCTTTGCACAAACACGTTATTTACCCCAAATCTTTGACGCACTGATAGTCAGAAACTGCATACATTGTTGAGTTCTCAGAGCATGGATTTGTGTGCTCACTGTATAGTGTATATGACAATATTTAAGACAAGAAAAGCAGGTATTTTAAATGCACGAATGCAATTTTTTCAGATACAATCCTACACCTGCTAAAAACAGTTACATTTACTGCTTTGTTTAGCATTAACTGCGTCTATGAGTGCCTCTAAGCATCCCCAGACTGTCTAGAACTGACTATTGCCGAACAAGAAATTTCTAAGTAATTGCAGGAAAAAAGACAGATCCCAGAACTCTAGTACTCTACTGTACTATCAGTAAGTGATTTGAATTTTTCTTGACATTGATATTACAATCACACGCTTCATGGCAGGTTGTCTCAAAGATTTTTAAGGGAGCCTGAAGCATAAATATTCTTTGAACACTAAAGATCAATTGTCTCCAATGATCAAAAACTACAGCAGTGAACTGATTCCCTTTGAAGTTTAAGGCAGCACGGCTGAAAGCTCCTGATTTCAAACATTGCTGATTCAGTGACATTTCGTAACCTCTGCAGTACATTACCACACTCTTATCTATTTTGAATAATACAAGGATGGCATTGTAGAAACACAACCTTGTTCACTCTTATATGCAGCACATTATATACAGTTAGGTCCATACTGTAAGTCTTTGGACCACAACACATTTTTTTTTTTTTGCCATTTTACCCCCATACACATTGAGAGTGGATTTTAAACAATCACGATGTGATTAAGGTTCATTCAAGGGGGCTAACACAATTTTTATTAAAAAAAATTTACTTTTGATAAATTCAATTCAGTTTTATTTATACGGCACCAATTCACAAGATGCTTTATATTTTATGTTGTTTTGTATTGTAAGGTAAAGACGAGACGAAAAACACGCTACCGCAGAGATAGCCAGGGTTTTAAGAATTACTAATGATTATATACAGTGCTGGTGTAGAAACACAGGGAGTGAAAAGAGAAGAGTTGATCATAAAAAGCCCCCCAGCAGCCTAAACCTATTGCAGCATAACTAAGGGACGGTTCATGGTCACCTGATCCAGCCCTAACTATAAACCATATCAAAAAGAAAGTTTCCAGCCTAATCTTAATTTGGGAGCTGAAGGACAGTTGGGGATTGTTGTTGATCAAATTCTTATGAGGAGTTGGATATCCAATGGTAACGGATATAAGTGTAAAATATAGTTTTAATATTTGATCATTAAGTCCTTCAAAGAGGGCCTTCTAGATCTCACGAACTGCTTCTGGTGTACCATTTTCATATTATGTGACAGCGTCACATAGTCAGCATTTCAGACCATTGTAACACCTCATTATACTGAAATGAAACTTGGTGTGTTATCTTTGAGATGACAGGCCTGCTCATGGTCACTGTAAGGGGAAAATGCAATGGCAATCATTTAAAAGTAGGCTGGGACGGGTCCATTACAGTGTGGAATATGTGTAGAATTTTGAGATTATCTGTACCAAACTGCAGCTCCTTGTTGAAATGCATCTCCTGTCGACTTAACATGGTCTCTCTCTTTGGATGCTCATCAGACTCTCTGTGCAGCAATATGTGTGACCTTTACATGATGAACCATGTGGGGCTACAGTTCTGACATATCGTTTTGTCTTGGGAGTCTTTGGCAAAGAGGTTCAACTCTCCTCAGTGCAAGAAAGCATGACAGAGTTCTGGAGTTTTTGAAAGGCCACTATCCATTTTCAGAACATTTAACAAGCAATTAGGACACAGTGCTGTTGCTTGGTCCCATGAATCATAACTGCTCACCCACATCATACCCCTTTATTTGCTCTAATGTGTTTTTAGCTTGAGGAAAAAAACACAGAGTTGTCTTAGTGATAAAACAGAGTTGTCTCTGTGCTTCTACTTCTTTCCTTTGTCACTATCTTTGTCCAACAGATTTTCCCTAAGTTCTCTAAGTGCACTTTGAACTTCAGCTTTGTTTATGGTTCTTTGTAAGTTTCAAAGCCCCAAATTACCAAAATTAAAATGTACCCTGTGGAAATCACAAACACATCATAACAGAAGAACTGTGAACATTAGTTAAATTATCATCCATCCATCCGTCCGTCCATCCATCCGTCCATCCGTATGTCCGTCCATTCGTCTGTCCGTCCATCCATCCATCCATCCATCCATCCAGCCATCCACAGCCATCATAAAAAAATGTATATAGATGTATTACATTTCATTTATGAATAACTGTACAAAGATCTGTTGCAACTTTGACACTAGAACAGCCAAGGGACTTGACATTTTAAAAATCATGAACTCAAAATAAAACCCCATTATCTTTTCCTAAAATGAATTTAAATATCATATAGTGAATTTTGAAGTGTGTGGAATTAAAGAAAAAATACAGGTACCTATACCTAGAATTACCGAGGACATCATTTATACTAGAAATTCATGTAAAATGCTGTTGCCAAGCACCGGGTATTTTTTACACACATTTTGATATGAAGATGAATAATTACTGCAGTGCCAAAGGGGTCACAGATGGGCTGTTGAGGCCAGGAGGATCACATGAAAAACTGGGTGGGTTGCTGGCTGTGGAATACAACAGCAGAACAGCTGAGCTGAGTCCAGAGTGTGAAATAATAACCTGAGCAACTAAGCAGCTGTAGACAACTGTGAGGTCAATTTTAAAATGGATGCATTGATCTGTTCAATCTGCTTCACAGTCAGCGCTACCTTCTTTAATTTTACTTAACTAATTCCCTCCATTATCCAAAATGAATCCAAAAATGTTTAAGCAAAAATAACTTTTTTGGTAATGTCCTTCTACAAGAGTACAAGTATTTAGATGTGTCTTGTGTTGTTTTGTACATAATACCTTTTTTTTATTAGTGGATTCTAATATTTGGGTTGGAATGTTGGCAGTTCTAAGTAAGCATCCAGAAAATTCTTTACAAACAAATGACCAATTAGTAAACACCTCTGTTATCCTTTTATTGTTTACATTAAAAACAAACAAACAAGCAACATTATAGTGGCATTCCATTGGGACAAGCAAGGCAAGCAGTACTTGTCCAGAGAAATCTAACAATAGACGTCATTTAAAACACATCAAGATGAAAGCGATATCAAGCCTTACATCGCAAGCATTATCACATGGTATCATCATAACATATAGGTTTCTTCATCCTAAACAAGTTGGCCAAATGTATGATATTGAGGAGTTAGAGTGTAGTTTGAAGATGTTTTTAATATAAATGTAAGTGGAAGAAAATGGATGGACAGTATTTATTTTACTTTTAAAAAATCAAGATGTAGACCTGTGTTTCTGAGCTAATTAACAGCTGTTTATTGAGATGTGGTTTCACAGGACAACCACTACAAATATGATTTTAAATAGTGCCATCTTTCAACTGAGGACCAGACAAAGAGGGACACAAATGCAAGACACTGGAAGAATAGAAGGAATCAAACTCAAAATGGTCTACAGTATAATGCAGGGAAAACGGAAGAATATACACAAAATCCAAAAACAAAGAGTGAGCTGGGAAATAATGAACCAGACAGCTGTAGGTAGGTTTGGAAACACTGGGAAATACAGAAGCTAGAAACATACAGCTATCACAGATGACGTGACACTGAACACAGAGACAGAGACAATAAATACACACTGGATAATGAGGGGAGAGGTAACAGGTGGGATGCATGGAAGAAAAATGTGAACATAATGAGGTGGGGGAAATAAAACTGAACACGGGACACACAAGACAAAGATTAGCAAAAAAACAGGAAATAACTAAACAGGGAACATCACAGACGGAGACTTAACAATACATGGGGAACATAAGGGAGGCAGAGAGCTATATTTAAGTAAATGTGTTGTACAATTTATTTGGGTTTTTTAGGGTGAAGGGTGGGGGATCACACTAAGGATGTAGAAGTCTAAAAAAACTCACTAACTCATGAATGAAATGATACACTAGGCATTAAGGGAGTAAACATCTGCAAGATAATCTATATAACGCTGATGGTTTTTCTGCAAAACATTTGATGCTCTGTGTGAAATTTGCAAATAGTTTAGGAAATAATGGTTGCAAAAAGAAAAAAAAATCCTCCAGCCTTAGTCACTGTTAGCTAAAAGTAGATTTCACTTATAGAATTAATAATATTTTACAATTCAAGCAGGAAGGAGTGCAGAAAGGTGAAAATCCAGGAAGAATGCAACAAATTGCAGGAGGCTGGCAGCACATATAGAAAACAAGCAACGCAAAATTGCATGTTTTAATCTGGTGCAATTTGTCTTGTTAAACAGTAGAGAAATATTCGTTTTTTTTTCTTTCTGTAAACATTATGCACACTTATTTTAAATATCAATGTGTAATTTATCTGATCTACAAAAACAAAAGAAAACAAGAGCAATCAGAAAAAAAGATGCTACAAAAACAAATGATAATAATCACAATTCATTTTTTTTCATTCTTTATGCAGAATATAAAATGCATTCATGTTTTTGATAAAATTTGACTAGAAAATGCAAACAATCCACTGAACAAAGGAACAACCTTAGCCATAAAGGAGAGTGGCTTTTGGACATGCACATTGGAATGCTGAATCTGAAAGTACAATAATATTGTATACATGGGTACATAACAGACTGAAGTCCTGGATGTCGACATAAAAAAAATTACAAGAAATAACAAATTAGTTCTAATTACAGAAGTCATTATCAACCAGCAGCATACGGTTCCCTAACTAACTTTTACGTAATTTCCTTTTGATTTCAATTTCATTCTGACAGAATTATACAGCAAACTGGTCACAAATACCTAAAGCATAGTAACATAAACCTTCAACCTCAAATTATTATTATTTTTTTCATGGAAACTTTATGTGACGTTTAGAAAGGTAGAAGAAAAATCAAGCTGCATATACCATAAAGATTTTGGAGCACAGTTGACTTTCATTTTAACTGTTGGAATTATACTTTGATAGCCTAAAACTAAGACTCAGATAGTCCTTGAATTTTGAAATATCATTATCAATATCATTTTTTAAATACCAAGTCTTGCTGCTGGGTGAAGCACACGTCAGTTGTTTTGAGAGAAATAAAAACGCATTCGGAAACCTTCAGCATGAGCTCATGCTTGAAGACGTTTGGAAGCGTTGGCGTGTTTAAAAGAAACAGACATTCACTTCAAAGTCAAGCAATGATTTCTGGCTGCGCTAAAACACCAGCACGACTTCTAGAAACAAACAAACAAAAAAAAAATCTGCAGCAAATAGAACTGCACTTACTTGTTCTTGACACTTTGTGGCAAGTCATTGCTCAACACTTACAGAATAACCCAATATTTATATAAGAACAACTGCAGGGGAAGCATTATATAAAAAAAATTCTGTACTTCAGTCTCAAGAAAATCCAGTGAAAAACTCGTCTTCAGTAGGAGCCCTATTTTCTGTGAAATATTTATTTATTGAGGAGTTCAAAAAAAGTTCTCTGTAAAGTCCCCCCTCTTGGCTGTTACTGAACGTGTCTTGAAATGAATGCAATCCTCATCTCAGAGTCATTTCATCACCTATGCTATTAATTAAATTGTATGGCCATTAATAGATGAGATACTAGAAACATCTTTTCTAACTTTTCGTTTACAAGCAATGTTTTATTCAACTGGAGTGCCTTACACAACTTTTGATGCTAAAAGACAAAGGCTGACAATTCCAGTGGAGCTCACTGGGAGTCCCAGTTATGTCAGCAAACATTACTAATCCTCTTACATTTCAAACCCATGTAGAATAACTTGTCATGCATTTCAAAATGATTCTTTGTTGCCTGCACATAGCTGTAAAACGCCTCTGCCAGCTACAAGCCATTAAGCTGCACCCATTCCACAGGCAGAGAGAACAGACGAGCCTTGTTATGTCTTTTACCTTTTTGCTCAAATTTCGAGGTGTGTTTGAAATCATTTAGACTTAAATAACTGTACTTGCACATGAAGATAACCGATCAAATCTGACGTTAAATGGATGATGTTCTCTCATTTGCAGAGACGAGTGTTGTTTTAAGGGTGGATTAACATGCAATTTTCAGCTCTTAGCACATAGTTTAGAAAAAAATGCCAAAAAATGAGGCGTGCATTCATATACACTGCTCATATGTCTTCTTGAGGTTTGTTCTAATGCTTCTTCTTCAGGATATTGTTAAAGTTTAAATACCTCCTAAAAAGTCAATAATTTTGCTGTGATCAGCTCTGCAGCAGAAAATTCCAGCTTGATATCGGATGCACAAATTCATTCTAAAACTAATAATACCAAAAACATCTATATGAATCACATTTATTCTTTAGAAGCAACAGACTTATTCAATGCTCAAAATTCTCAAAATTCCCGTCTCTCTATAATGAGCTGAAATAAGTATCATCTTCCCATAATGTCAACCACTTCACAATCTAATTGAAAACGTTTTTCTGTGCCATGGATTAATTAATTTTAATTGACTTTTTCCTTGTTTCCAAAAAATTTGTCTACATTGCTCACTTTAATTCAATTATATATTTTTTAATTTTCTCTTTAACCATTGGTTTGATGTATTTTTATACCTTTTCTAAAGTAGGCTGCTGTTCAAAGCGGTCACAATGTTTGAAGTTGCTATTGATTTAAACTTCCATGGATGGCTGCAACTTTCTGTCTATGCCAAGTTTGTCATCTTTGAGGCTGTGTGTTTAATGTTTGAAATTTTGGTAAACATGAGAGTCAGATAAAAAGATTAATACTACTTTCATATCTGCGTTTCACAAATGCATGATAATATTCTTAATTATATTAATAATGATAATAATAATAATAATAATAATAATAATAATAATAGTAATAATGGTCTGACTTGCAGCTCTTCTCAAGACCTGTTATCAGCACTTTGGCTGTATTGAGAAAAAAAAAAGCACAACGTATAAAAATACGTACTATGAAGCAAGCTCAACAGACCTGTGATAGCTGACACATAATTACAAATACTTATTCTGTTAAATTAACAGGATATATTGTTTTTGTGTGTGTAAATCAGTTTTAGCATTATTCTTTCATCTGCAGCCCCAGTGTTGTTAAAGAGACTGGGAGCAAAGAAAGCATTAAAAAAAAACATAATTCAGATTGCTAAGTGGTGCTAATTTTATATAAGGTTAGCAAGTACAAGGTACCCTGCTGTAGGATCATAGAACAATAAAATTCTTTTAAACATTGCTTGCAGCAAACAGAAAAAAAGCATGAATAAACTGGCTGCTAAGAAGCTGTTTCTTGATTGAGCCACATCAGTGAACGACTAAAACTTTAGAACTTCTTTTAAGAGTGTACAGCCTTTGGCAGTGCGCTGAGATCCAACGGCTTTTCCAAGAATGGACACAATTTTACAGAGAACTGATTGCCCAGTAGGTGGTTATTTCGTAGCCCTTGATCTCATATCGAGAATATTGCTCCTGAGTAGGTGTGCGATGTATGTTGCCATGGTGATGTACCCCAGTAAGTACCCCAGTAAGAAGCGAACCACCTTTATAACACAGAAAACTCATGTTTATGTTCATGAGCTGCAAGTGATGGCTCTCCCAAGGTGACCACAGTAGTAGTTGAAAAGCAAGAAAAAAATGACATTTGTCATCTCCAGCAATTCCGAGCCATTCATGCATCACTATAAAACATTGCTGGGTAGAGCCTGGTCAGTGCGCTGTATTTGTCACAAGTACACAACAGTAGTTTTACAGAGTATCAGATCTGCAGCTTTGCTACTTTTTACGTGCACTGCTGCAATCTAAGGTTGTAGTTGTGGCTGGTGCAACTTCTCTGACTTTCTGAGGGGGAAATCCGACTTGGGGATGTTCCAGCAGGAAATTCAGACTCAGAAGTCAGGATGTCCAACTTTCAATTCCAAATGCAATGCAGCAGTAGTACAGGCCTCTGTATAGTCTCTTTAACAAAAGGAAATTCCTTTATTCTTGCAGTTAGGTGTGTCTTTCTTAAATACACGGCACACGGCCTAATGCTTTGGTTTTTTATGATCGTTGGTATCTGAGTTGTTTTTACTGAGCTCCTTCATTCTCCTGCTAGATTGTATTTTTTATACGTGTCTGTTAGTCTCCGTCACTCTATTCATGAGAGTCTCTTTGTCTGTGATACCCTGATTATTTAAACCTGTTCCTAATTACCTTGGTATATTTTCCCATTTGTTACCTCCTGTGTTCCATGACCAAAGTTTTGGTTTCCCTCAGTTTAGTTTTTTTTTTTTTCCATACTGGTCTATCTTTTTTTTTTTTTTTCATTTTTCTTTATATCTCGTGCTTT
>VUQK01003121.1:14244-33611 GCA_015106715.1 Bujurquina vittata | reverse complement strand
TTTGTTCTGTGGGGGTTGGTGTTTTGTTTGTGGTGTTTTTTTTTTTTGGGTTTTTCTTTTTTTTTTTTTTTTTTTACACAATTGAAAGTCAGTTCATTCAAGAGGGCATTATCTGAACTCATATATGAACCCATTTCTAATTGAAAATAATGGATTAATGCTGTGGAAGGCATCAAATAACAAAAGATAATGGTAGTGTATTAAAGGTGAACATGCTTACACTATTATGGCGTTGTACTGTAGCAGAACTGTGTTTTCCCAAAGCTCCAAAACTGGTATACTATATGGGCTGCATATGTGAGCCATTCATCTGAATGTGCCAAAGATGCTATTGCAAATAAAGGAGAGAAGCTGCTCCCAGTCAGGGAATATAAAATGGATACTAATGTCTGCAGCCAGCTCTGCAGTAGATTCATTTAGGTAAAAAAAATAAAAAAAATAAAGAAGAAGAAGGAGGAAAAAAAAGGGGGGGGGGTAACTGTAGTTTTCTATACAAAAGATCCTGTACTGGTAACTAAGCAACAGGCCTTGAATTGCATTGTACTGTAGGGCTGATTGAAAAGGGATTATATGCAACCAAAAGTACTGACACATCCTTATTATCAGACTGTTTGGTCACCAGCTCAACGTCTCTTTGTGCATCCGGCATAAACAGTAAATGCTGCTCGTGTGAGACAGATGCATAAAGCCTCATAGTCTTATCCTTATAGTCTCCAGCTCCAGTCAGGTGTGGAGACAGATGGTAAAACTTTTGATTTGCACCAGGGTCGGAGCAAATTCTTAGAATTAGCCTGACTTCTGGGTTGAGCGTGATAAAGGAAAGTTCTCCCCCCCACACACATTCACAGCCGCCACGGGAGTGCAACGACATTAAGGTCAAAGTCATATAGATGCTGATAGATTAAATAATCTGCCATGCATTTATGGAAAAAAATGATGGGGTTGCTAAGTAGATAAATGTGCATGTAAATAAAAGTGCATTCATGGCCTTGCATTGGAATGGATGCACTCTAATGCAACAAGATAACCAAAGGTCCTTTTTTTCCTGGCCTTGTGGAGAAAATGCTTCAATGCTTTTAAGGGTCGGCCCACTTCACCCGGCCCTTGCCAGCTGCTGGCAGGCCCGCTGCTTATTGGAAGGTTTACTTCTGCATGTATACTTCAGCTACAAAACCACTCATTTGCACAATCACACACTATGTGTCCCGCACCGGGTATCTAAATAGGGTATTTGGATGTTGCTCTGTTTAACTGGCTGACCGCCACCCCCCTGTTTTCCTGTTACTCACCATGCTGCCCATATTTGGTATGTCTCGAAATCGGTCCAGGGTTTGAAATTTCTGATTCAGTTCCTGGAACAGCTCCATGTGTCTTTTCCTGGTGTGCATGACTTTCTGCAATAGCAAGGGTTTTTTTTGGTATTGACAGCCAATAATGGAAATGCATCTTCCTCCCCACCCCCTCCAACTCTGATCAATTTGTAAGTGCCATGGTAGTTTATTTATTGGCCAGGTTTGAAACAAATCTACCTGTCACTGCATATACACAAGTGACTGCCAAAATAAAGGAAACAGCAGTGTAATTAAAGTTCGGGTTATAGGACACATAAACCCTAAATAATTCTTCAAAGATAAACCGTCTCATTCAGAGTTCGGTCGGTGTAAGGGAAATCCTTATAATCAAACCTTGGCACAGATATTCCATTTTAACCTAAGCTCAAAGAAAATGCAAGCCAGACTACCTGCCAGTAGCCTCGTGTTTCCTTGATTTTGACAGAATTTACAATATATATGCAGCAATCCCTGATTTAACATTGCAAAGGAAATGCTATAACCTGCCAAAGGGGGTTTGACTATGTGTTTGCAAGCCAATATAATCATTGCTGAAACCAGTGGTAAAATCAGATGTGAAATGTGCAAATGACTTTAAAAGCATACATTTTGGAAATCAACATATAGCTAATGGATGTAGGAGATGGAGGAGGACAAAATGTAGATGAGAACTGTTGCCCTGTTTGTCAGTTGACAGCCTTGCTTTTACCTTAACTACACAGCGTGCCAATAAATCTCACTGAGTCAAGGCTGTGTAACTCCAATAAGCTTAAGAGGCACAACAAGAACTAGTAAATCAAATGACAAACACAACTGTAAAAATGGCCTTTCTCTGCATAAAAAGCTAGATGCGTGTACCAAGGAAAGAAACATCATGGTTTTACCTACCTCAAAGTCCAGGTCGGAGTAACGTGACTTTCTTCTCTGTAAACACAAAATATGAAAGAATAAAGTTACAAAACAGACATGCATGCTAATAAAAATGTTTGACACATTTTAAAATGAAAGTGTGCAGCTCTGAATCCTGTGCGTTTCATCCACATGAGCATATGTACCTCCAGAGAGCTCATAGATATTGTAGACCCTGTCTCACTCCTAGAAAGCCCCGCAGATTCCTCCATTTCAGCGAGGAAGTTCTTAACAGCCGTGCGAGGTTCAAAGGGCAGGTTTTGCATCTGCTCTGGAGCGCTAGGATATTGCTGCTCCAGGTTCACATTCATGTGGTCCATGCCTGACGGGTTGATATTGAAGTCAGGGCTCATCTTGTAATGCATTAGCCTCTCGTGTGGCAGCGTATCCATAGTGATGTTCATCTTTGTGTCATCTTTCAGGAGGGTGGGCATGTTACCCGACCCCGACACTGCCGCTGCGGAGGCACGGGGCATGACTATGTAGTCTGTTTCCATCATCTGACTCTGCACCGGATGGCCATCATTGTCGTGGCCACCCATGTCTTGGTCACTCTGGCGCAGGGCATCGTCGGTGCAAAGGTAAACGGTGCGGCGCATGTCTATGTTGCTGTCAGCCATGCACGGGTCTTTCAGCTCGCCCACTCCCAACGGCATGTGCAGAGCAGAAGGCTGCTGGATAATCACTTTGGAGATGATGTTGCCAGGCAGCGTCGAGTAGTTGAGGCCCTCTGGGGCCTTTTCGTCCTCCTCATCATTGAGGGAAATGCGGGAGAGGGTGCCTGTAATGGTGGCGGCGCGACAAGAGCCCATGTCTTTGTGGAGTGCTGCGGGGCAGGGTGATACAAGGATTAGTTGGAATTTCTCAGTAATGGATGTCAGACTCTGCTTTATATTTTCCAGTATGTGACTGAAAGAACAAGGGAATTTAAATCAATGCGAAGGAACTCTCAACGGAATTCATGGTACAGAGGGAAAACCATAATGACAGGATAAATAACTGAATATGCACTGAGTGTGACATCACACCCATATACAAAGGGACACAACAGTGACACTGTTGTCTCTGGAGGATATTGCTATAAATGGGCTCATACAGTTTCATCCAATCCTGAAATCCCCTCTGCCATACAGTACAGTATTTCACATCTTAATCCAAACTTACTAATTGGTGATGACCTTGTCCTGTACAAAATATTCTACCAAGGAACAGATATCTATTCCGAACTACCTTCTGGTTATAGCAAACACTGAATCGTCCCCTGTGTGTATTTTAATCTTTGCCTCAGAATTATATTATCTGCTCACAGAAGGCCTGCAAGGACATTACAAGAATAACAAACATATCCAATGCTCCCCTCTCTGTTTGAGGCTAATTTAATGCTCAGTGTGGACATGGGGAAAACAGTGTGGTATTCACTCTGAAGAAGTCCTTTGATCTAAGTTTACACTGTGTTTTGTAGTGTGACGCTGCAGAATATTACTTCTGCTGCTGACAATAACCCAAGCTTGTAAACAACCAGTTTTAACACCGTAAGCCCGCAGAGTGGTCTGTTAAGTGCATTTCTCTCAGACTGCACATCTACTTCGAGCCGTATCGGGTCATGATTTATAAATGACACCTGTCTTCTCTGCCTTTTTGTATCAGGTATGCCCACTTTAGCTTTACACAAGAGCACAGGATAAAGTAGGGTGGGTCAGAAGAGCTAGGGAGACCTTTTTGTTACTTAACAAGTGGTGTTTCTGAGAGCTCTGAATAATGGCCAGCTTGGCTACTCCCTACACATTTAGGAAGGGATTGGAGAAATGAGGTTTAAGAGCCTGCACAAGTTGCTATCAGAGTTACATTCAGGATAACTTGCACGGTCTCTTTTATTCACCTCAGTTTTATTAAATCACAAAACTGCTGTGGCCCAAAAGCATAAAAGAACCACACTTAGGAATCAGGAAAAAACAAAACAAAAAACCCAGCACCTTCCCAGTGATACAAGTTTAGAAAGAAAATCCTCCCAAAATTACACACAAAGCACCTACGCACCAATCCTATGATGGCATCACCATGTTAATGAAAAGACATAACTGCAAATGCAACTGCTGAAAGATGAGGAAAGCTGCTGCTATTTCAATTTATTTCTGTTATCTATTACAGTAACTCTGGAAATTACAGTGAGACTCCAACAGCTCTCTTTATACTGTTTTGTTCTCAGATTAAAGTCAGTGTTTTGGTAACTGTGAAAAAACTCCTGTGGGGATTGTTGGCTGTTATATAACCTGAGCTATTTTTTACTGTCTAACCTCTTTGGGGCTTTTTTTTTTTAACATGCAAGCCAAGAGGAATCTAGTTTGTAAGGAAGCGTCTGTTCTTTACCTGATCGGCAGGCGATGTCCACATCCTTCTCAAAGTCTGTCTGTAAGTAGAGGACAGTGAAATGCTCAATATTTCTAAAAATAAAAAGCACTTTATAGTGTATGCCTGAAAAACAAACAGCGTGCAACACCCAGCTGCAAAATTTAGATCAATACTATTCTGTTGTTATGATACATGATAAGAATCCCTATAATATATCAACAAAACATGTGGGGGGGGGGGATGCTGCAGCAGCAGCTGGGAAGCAGTTTGTGCCTGCTGCTAATGACCGCATTCAAGGAGAGGACCCTGACACCATTCTGCTATTGTGAACACTATTTCACTCTGGTTGGTATTACAATACTAATGGCAGATCATTGCTTCAATGTGCCGGTGGCATCGTTGTGCTAGATGAAGAGACTGGTGTCCCAGTCAAAGGTCACGCAGGGAACAACTCTCTATTACCCAGTGAGGGGAAATGAGGGTGATGCACGGCAAATATGGACGGTAAGTTCAATCAAATCGAAATAAAGGACTGAGCTTAGGGGCTAAGAAGACCAAAGGAAACTAATGCCATTTATCAGGGGGGTCAAGCAACTTCACTGCGTGTAATTGGAACTTTGTAAAAGCACAATGCGGAAAATGATTAACCTATGGAAAAACAATGCCACATGGGGCAGAGGTCATGTAAACCTAAAAAAAAGGATAATAATATAAGTCAAGAAGCAGACAAATTAAGGTTTGTGGAGAACAAAGGGGCGTGACTATGTATTATAAATAACCAGGGAACATTGCTCAAATTATAGAGGATCTAACAATTGTAGATAACATGGTGGTAACTGTTCCTACCATTATCTGAGCATGCCCATTAGGGAAGGTTCCTGTTGCATCACCACTGATTGGATCTTGGCAGTTTCTGAGCCGACATCTGAAAGCATCCTGGACCTAAACACAAGAGAAATCAGTGTTTCCTTTTTTCCAATGTTAACAATTATGTTTGAAACATTCTTTAAACATTTCTTTTTGAATATGCAAAACCCTATAGGGAAAGAACTTCTGTTGCCTTGGGCTGTCAGTGAGTTTAGCATTGGAAAGCAATTAATGGTGTTAGCAGGAGCATAATCTGCTGACATACAAAGTGTATATCTAGGTAACTAAAAGAAATCATAAGCGCGAAAGAGGAGAAAATGAAATCCGTCTCTACCTCTCTCCGTAGGATACAGTGCACCATCACAATGACAAAACCCTGCAGCGAGTCAAAGACAGCAAAGAGGATCTGAAAGAGGATGGAGCGCTTGTCTGTCATGGCAAGTACTGCGGACATCCAGGTCAAAGCCAGCAGAGGTAGCACGACACAGGAACTCCACAAGGACGCCCTGAGAGACAAGAAGAAGGATTGTGTAGAGGAAATAAAGGCAAGCAGACTGGTGGAGACAGCATGATACAGTCTAGAGTGTTGAGTAAAATCTCAAATCTCAAAGGTTCAATACTTAAACTTGAATTTACATTGCAGTAGGCTGCAGGATGATCAGAATTGCAGAGGTGGACATGCTGTACATACAGAGACTCCCCGTAGCACCACCTTATTGATTCACAGACACTGACAGGCACTTACATTGCATTGCTAGCTGTAGTTGCTGATAAAGCAGTTGTTGATACAACACCACATTTGGCACACTTGAGAGTTAATCCTGTATGCGGCTCACTCATCTGTCTGTGGGACATAGAGACAACATCATGACAAACAACGCTGAGAGCCACTAACTCCACTTTAAAATCTTCCTGTCACATTATCCACAGCAGAAGCAGCCTATGTGTGGGGGCGTATATAATGATTTTCATCTTGGACTGATTCTGCCAAAGAAATACGAAACCATGTCGCTCCCGAGAGAGATCTGACCCCTTTATGTTTATGTCTGTAATTTCCCTTCAACGGCAGAAAAAGGAGGTCTAAATCTCCATGTGTACAACAAATCAAAGCACACTGTATGTATATTTTTGCATGATTTTAAGAATAAAAAAGAAAAGCAGGTACTAACAAGGACGTGCTGTCATACCCTGCTCGGTGCTTCAGCTTCTTGTCCAGTATGCCATCTCTGGACACTAGTTTATTAAACACCAAAATGCCAATCACCATGTTGACCTGTCACAAGGAAAAAAAAGAAACAGGAATATTTGCTTTTTTTAAAAAAAAAATCATCCACAGCAAGAGGATTTCAAGAGCAATATGTTTAATTCTCAGCATGACATTCTCCTTAGGTGGCCAGTGGTTAGTGTCATTTTCCATCTTCATTTAACTTTGACCTGTAGCTTCTATTATTTGCTTTTCTCTGTGACATTTCAGCCAATGGAAGAGACATGCCCTGCACACTCAGCCCAGCACAACAGCCTTAAGAAAGGATCTGCCTGACAAGAAGCACTTGTCTCCTCAAAGGCACCTTCCCTTATTATTAGCAGAGAAGTGAGGGAGCATTACAGTAGCTGGTCAGAACATTCTTTAAAACAGTACGCTATAGTCATTTTGAAATCCCTCATAGCTAAGACGAGCTCATTAACTCTTTACACACATGCATTTGAGGAAGTTGTGATTCAACAAGCTTTGTAACTGAGACATCTGACTATGTTGTTACAGTATCGATACAGTGATAACAGCAGCACAGTGTGGCGTGCATTCTCACTGCAGATGGTTGTTTCTGCCGTTTTTTCCCCTGAGATTAGCTTGTGTTCCACTCCCAAGTCTTTGTGCTCAAATAAAGAGGTTTAGTCATTTTAAAAATATATATATATGTGAAACCGCTTTATTTCAAATCCCACCAGAGAACAGGAATTTGACAGTGAACAATATTATTACACATCCGGACTCGTGTGTCCCTCTGACACAGACTTAGTGATTTGCATAATCACATTCTTTGTGTAATTTTCTCTGTACAGCTATGTAAATACAAGATGATTAAAATACCCCAGTATATTAGATTTTGGACAAATCTAATGCATAAATACTTAATAACCCCACAGCTACATGGAGGACCATTATTGTAAATGAGAGGGAGTTACTTGAGCACATTGCCTGATGGGATGCTTATTACTTTGACTTTGAAACCACAGTGGGTTCCTCCTGTAGTACATTTTGAAAGCATTTTTTTTTCCTTGGGTTTCAACACAGCACATTTATACCATATTCACACTGTACCACCACTAGAACTTGGCTTGTGTGAGTCTTGCGTTTGAATATAAGCAGAACGATCCTAAAGCTCTGCAAAGTCATGTATATTAAAAAAGAATAAACTGGTGGCTGAGACATACCAGAACAACAGCAGCTGCAGGTCCAACAAAGGCGTACAGGAGCCCGCCCTCCAAAGAGAGCCAACAGCTGCAGGGAAAGCAGGGGGAAAAAAACTGTTAACTCCCACTAAGGCATTAACATCCAAGTTAATGGTGCACACCAGCATACAGTTGTGTTTTCCTCAATTGTCAGGGGAGAAGTACCATATGCTGTAACTCCATATCCAAAGTTTCACGGGGTAATAAAATTCTAAAGAGATTTTAAGCAGTGTTTATGCATTTGGTATCCAGCAGGGATACAACTCACATGGAATTGGGGTCTTGCTGTGCTATTTTGAAATTTGATTGGCTTCTTGGGACTTTGTTTATGATACTACTTAGGATAACTAAGCCACTGCAGAAGCGTGCAATCATTACCCTTAGATTTTACTGTGAACCTACTGAATACTAAACACAGATAATAAGAGAGAAAGAAAAACTTACTACAAGGGTGTCCCGTAGCCTTTTGTTTTGGTAAATCCCATCGAAACAGCAACAACTAAAGCTGGTAATCCTTCAAAAGAGAAAACAATCAATAGTTATTTGAGCAGTTCTAGTAGCTTGTTAGAGCTGAGAGCATAAACCCACTTCAAGGCAAAAGAAGTCAACTGTGCCTTCCAGTCATTAAAGAAAGTGCAACCCGATTGATTTCATTAGAAGCCACAGTATGAGACTATACAGACATCTGAGAGTATATGATCAAGTATAGGCAATTCAATTTATTTCTTTAAGTGGCAGAAAAAGAACAGACTGTACGAAGCTTCGACAAAAGGGCAGCAGTGCATCATGTCGAGAAATTGCACCGTACTGTACAAAACGTCTCCACCTTCCACACCTTTTACAAGAAGGGATTTGGCTGCATGTCTCCTCATTATAGATTGGTGTAATTGATTCAGTTCTTGCTACCATGTGCTCGGAATATTAACACTATCCCTCTCAAAGCAGCGCAGGCAGGTGCTATTGATGTAATCAGTTTCCTGGAGGCACGAGCCGAAGACCCTGTTGCCATTCACTGCCTCTCTGCAGTGCTGGAGAGCTATAGAGTGCCGGGTGTGCGCAAGCATGTCATAAATCACAGTGCAGGCAACAACCTGTGCTTCAAACAGGTGAATTAAGAGACCACAGGCACTGCGTGTGGCGTGTGATCAGTTTTGTGTGAATAAAGGTTGGAATCTGCAGAGGATTAAAGAATTATGTTCTAGTCATTAAATGTGCAAATGAATAAAATAATTTGTACTGCAGTGCGACTTTATTGCCAGATGACAATATCTTATTTATTTGTAAAAACGTATATGAGGCCTTTTTTACAAATCTGTGTGATTGCAGAACAGCCTTTGTCCATTTTTTTTTTTTTTGCAAGCCATGGCACTGCAATGACTAAGAGAGCCTTGTTTGTTGCTAGGTAACAAGAAGAATGAGTGTGGGCTCTTTCATAATCAAATTGATTTTTTTTTTTTTAAGGAGAGATTTTTGTAAGAAAGGGCTGTTTGGATAGGAATTCAAACGGGCAGTTATCAAATGAAGGGAATTGTTGTAAGTTTTAATATAAATATATTGCCTGCCTGTGTTTATTGATATTTGCCACTTGGTGTATGATGCTTATGATTAAAATCTGTAAAGAAAGATGATAAATACACCATACTGCTTGCATTTGGTGCATTTTCGCTCTGCAAACATTCCATTCCTTTAAACTGTACCTCTGAGGGTTTCAGATGAAATGTATTCTGCTGCAGTGTGAATGCCCAGCTCAAACCCTCTTTATCAGACATAAGGTCATTGCAACCTGCAATTGAAGAGCCACCCCAATCTGTCCTCCACCCACACTGCTCACAACTGGTCCATTTACCCAGGATAAGGTAAACTTGACTGGAAAAAAGCAACACAACAAAGAGCCTGACAGGATGAGGATCTAGCTGCCGCACAGAGAGGATGAATAGAAAAAGACGTACAAATACTTGGAAAGACACCACGGCCAGAGATATTGTGAGAAAATGGCAGCTGCTGGGATGAGGGGAGATAATGGAGAGGTTTAGAAAAACAAGCTGCTTTACTTACCCCAGCCGAGACAAAGAAAGCGCTTGCGGATGAGCCTGGTCCGAACCTTTCCTGTCACTGCCATGTAGGACTGCCAGGCCTCTGTTAGGACCCAGCAGAACGACGCCAAGAAGAAGAAGTGCAGGAAGGCTGTCGTCATGATGCAGACGCCCTTTTGGATGGAGAAAAAAAAGTTTCAGATGGAGACAGAGCTTCACATTTAAAAACAACTAACATTGTAGCATAGCAAAAAACAAATGCAGACTCCCTCAGATTCCAGAAGAACAGATTCCTTTAAAGCAAGTGGCTCCCTGCAGATACACATCGGTTCTATTGATATTTCCTAATTTCCTTAAATCATTCTGGCCATAACAACAACACAGACCATCCTGTGCAGTGCAGGAAAAGTCTGAATTGCACTAACAGAGTCAGCAATAGTAGTTTAGACCAGAGCCAGTCTAGCCGACACAAAAAGCCATGGCGAAGCATTCCTCTGCACTAACCCTCATTAGTATGCAGAAGATACCACCTGGAGCCATGTGAACCAAGGTCAACTGTTTCACACAGACAAGAAGGGCAACAAAAACCACAACACTGCTTAAATGTTACAGAATGAAAGTGTTGGAGGCAGCACATTGGCTTGATAACATAGTGCCACTTTTCAGCTTCATTAGCTTGTCCATCTCTGCTCCATACTCCAAATGGGATTGTTTAGAAGAGGATTAGAAATGAAGAAGTATCCTTGAGAATCTTGTCATTACACGCTGACATTTGTGAGTGAGAAGAGATTAAGCTTTTTTTTTGTTTTTTTGATTGTTTGCACTGTGAAGCTGCGGTAAACTGAGTAATACTGTACAAAGAGGCAAAAGATTGAAGTGCATCATCTCATACCAGGGAGTCTACACCATGCTGAGAGATCTCCCAAACACTTTTTCATCCCCACTGAGAAAAGCACACTAAATCCATCCATCCCCTGTAGTGTTCACGGGGTTCATGCGAGACAATAATCCTGCATTACCTTATTCCCAGGAAGTGGGATTTTCTGTTAAATGACACCCACGGGGGATATTAATTACATAAATGTGAATTCAGGCGGAAAATTCATGTAGGATGCATTCAGGTGCCTTATGTATTTCCCATTTTCTTTGATATTTAAATGTAATAGTAGGCTCCAGCCCACCCCTGAAAAGGATAAGTGAAAGAAAATGGATAGATGGATGGAAGCGTAATTAGACTAGAAGTACAATTAATTAGCTTGAATAAAAAGGATGTGCTGCATTTTTTATATAGTGCAAAGAACCAGTAGCACAATATAAGAACACTATTGTCAGAATCAAATTGTGTATTACAATCAAATTTTAAATCAACATCACTTTTATAAAAGTCATAGATTAAGGAAGTGAAAGTAATTTAATTACTGGCTGAGAACCTGGTTTAAAAAAAAAGCTGCTGGTAAAATAATGCTATGCTAATGTAGCTAAATAAACCAAATCACCAAAGTAGAACATTAGTCAGTTTGGGCAGGCTCCAACTGTTAAATAATCAGCACTGTGCTCATTTACACATTATACACATTTAAGTGCTAAAATTTCAGCCTAAATGTACCTGCATGTATGACAATCAATTCTGACAGCTTTTGCTTTTTCTGTAGAGTTTATCCAGAAATGAAGCAACCCAACTGCAACTTTACATTAAGTATTTATATATTATAAATGTTGAAGGAAAATAATTCTGCTTTTGTGAGGCTTAGGTGGATTCAATACACTTGTGGCTGATACTGCAGATGGTAGTATCAAAGCAACAGAAGAAAGAAAATCAAAACACATGACACTCCCATGACGCATTGCCACCTGCTCATGTGGTAATTACAGGTACCGTTTTAGAAATCACAAACATGCTGTGCTGTAAATCTTTGATACGCTGTGATTAGGGAAAAGCATGTATGTGCAATGTCTGCCCACTTCTAACAAATTCCAAACTTTCAATATGGATTTTTAAATTCAGTGATCTGTCTGTATGTTAGCATATGTTAGCTGGCTGTAATTATTAACAGATGAACATGTGACCTAAAAAAAATCTTTTTACATGCTGATTTTTTTAGCGTAGGAGACAAAAGGGAAACAGGAAACCATACAGTAGGTAACAGCTTGTAGACTTGCACCCAAAGCTAATTCTAGCATTGCCGTTGCTCATGTGCTGTCCAAGGTGCTGAAAATAGAGCCTGCCTTGTTTCCTGGAAACGGGTCATATGCAACTACTATGCTTCATAGTTCACTTGGATGCCTGTGCTGTCCAGCCTCATTAGTCCTCCAAAATGAAAGCTGTACATTTCAAGAGAGAGAAAGCCACACTATGAGGATATTATGATGGCATCAGTTGGAGGAAGGCAGCCATACAGAAACGAGGCTGAAACCTAGAGTTCACATTGCCCTTTAGAAAGGCAAATGCTCTGAGATGCTGAGCACACTGTGTCAGTATCCATGGAAACAGAGGAACTGAGGAAGGGACCACATTAAAACATTGCAGAGCTGATAGACATTGAGGTAAGGGAAAAGTGGTGATGGGGTATGCTTCAAGCCTGTTCAGCAGTGGCATTTTAAGATGAGGACAGGAAATCTGAAGAATTAATGTGTCCTGCCTAAACTCTGACTAAAAGGTCTCTGCCACTCCTAGCTGCAAAGCCATGAAGTCCAAAAAGATCAGTGACATATTGCATAAAAAAATATTTCTGTTTCACTTATACAGGCTCCAGCCCCCCAACCCTGAATTTAAGAAGTGGAAGAAAATGGATAGATGTTTCACTTATATCAGGAACCATTTACACTAATGCTGATGATGAAAGCATTATCATTTTCAATGGATTTTATGAGAACACTTACAAAATATCTGTCGAGATAAAAGTCTAAATTTTAATAAAGCCTTTAAAAAAATAAAGGAATTAGCTTGCAGGAGCTAGAAATACACGCTTTGTGCTGTTTTCACAGTGGAGACCTACAACATTATTTAAAATGCTATAGAACAATCTGAACCAGACTATATAACATTCCTTTCATCTTCCCAACTGCGCTGAATCACTGTAGGAGGAGGAGGCTGGTGGTTATTTTGACTGAAGCACCCTCCTTCTGAATCAAGCAACAAGTGCCCCAGTGCGCTACACAGTGGGTGCTTGGGTGGAGGACGTTAAAAACTCCAAACAACAAAGCAGAAGTGGCAAAGTGTTGTTGAACTGCAGAGAAATGCTGAACAAAATGTATTGACTTTGCCACTACAGTCAGAAAATGGCTACTTGTACTTCCTGTTGTGTGGATGCACCTCACATGAACCCGAAGTGAACTCATCCCGATAACAATTCTACTTCTGCCTACTTTATCTCGATATATAACACTCCCAAGGCTCTAAACAGTACACTCAGTTATTCTCTCCAACATAATCAGAGGATTCCTGCTCTTACAGAGCAGCTGCAAGTATGCAGGAATGAGCTGCATGTTGATTTAGTCACTTTCTACTCTGTGTAACATTAATTTAGTTAAAGTGAAACCTTGAACTGGAGGGAAAGGATGAACCAGATCCTTCTTCCGTGCACCTCATTCTAAGGAGATCAAGCGTAGTGCTCTAATACTATACACTTCTGTGTTGCAGTTATTGCATTTGTAATATATAGTGTGTGTAGTTCCTTGATTATGTTTGTATATGATGACAATATGCATATATTAAAATGTTTTATTGGTATTAAGTAGTAGGAAAAAAATGAAATCTTCCAATTCTTGAAACTCATTATTTTGGATTTTGACTACTATCTCCAAATAATGCTTCAAAATCTCACGTTTAAATCAAGGAATCTTTGTAGGACTATGGCAACAGCTGTTCATCCTGTCTAACATCAAACTCAATGTGTATTGCTGAGGACCCGAGTAAGCTTTCTCAGTTATGTGCCGTTTATGATGAGGTGTTGACAACATAAAATCAGCACCTGAGAATACACAACTGTATCCTCAGAGGGCCTTTAAATCAGCGGCAAAAACTACTGACTGATATTGGCTTTGAATCTCTTGGTTACTGTTGCTATGCAGCACTGATGATGTCACAGTGACTTTTATGATCTGTATTCAGGATCATGTAATGTTGCCTAGTAACAGGGGGGACTTGGACTCTGTCTTAATAGGGACAGTCACTGTGGTAATTTCCAGTCCCTAACCCTAAACATATTCATTTCAGGTGAAGGAGCAACTGGCTGCAGGTCATTTCCAATGGAAGCCGATGATGTGAAGCTACAAACTTGTCACTGTGTCATGGGTGACAAAGTTGAGCTTGTGAGGCCGGAACTTTTTTCCAATGATGAATCATCAAAATCTGAAGCTTCCATGCTTGCAGACGTTCATAATTCCATTGGCAACATTAACAAATTCTTGAGCAACACTTTAAAGGTGACATCGGGGTTGATGACCATCCTTAGCTGTGTTCAGTGTAAGTAATGTAAACATTTCCAAAAGGACACATAACATGGTGAGTTAAATACAAGAGGAGCCTGGATTGCCCACTAGTGACCAGTAGGTGATGAGTGAATACAGCTAATGGAGCTAATAGGGACAACTTTAACCCTAACCCACAAAAAGCATGTGGAGTTACCCCTGTTGCTAAGCAAGAATCTCCGTCTGTCTCTTCTTCTAGACAAACATCCATATGACTCACTTGAAACTTCCAGAGGACGTGCAATGGCAACTTTGACTGCGTGTGGATGAGGGGTGATATCATATTTGGGCAAATGTATGATGGCACATGATGATGCCATAGTTCAGATAACAATTTGTGACCTCTCAGATGATGTCTGTGACCCCATAAGGATGTCAGTCCATTATCTCAAGAAAACCTCCACTGCATGTGACATCTGCCTATGCTGAAATGTTTCTGACTTGCCTGTGACAGTGGGAAAAGGCAGCAGGAATTAAGAAAAAAAAAGAAAAGCAAATATCAAATGAGCCAGGCAAGCATCTGCAATGTTGTCGCAGATGAAAATATATAAACACTGTAATGTCACAAAGGGAGGGACTGCCAGCAATGCTCTGAAACATCAGGAGGTTTAAAATGAAGATAAAATCTATAAAGTGGTTTGCACTGAGCAGACTTACGATACCTTGACCCGCTACCTGCCTTGCGTATTCCACAGTATCAACATTTTAGAGGAACGGCCTCTGTTTCTCCAAGACTCTCTAATTGCATCTTCCTTGGCAAAGCCAACAGCTTCTACTTGTCTTTGTTTGTCTTTCTATAAACTGGTATGAGCACAAACCAAGGACAAAGGAAAAGCACAGACAGGCAAAGGTGAATCACTGACTTCCTGCTCCCAGAGGACACCTCCACAGCAAAAAGATGATTTCTATTAGATGATGAGCAACTCTGAATCCGCAAACAGTGGAGCCAATTATATGCACTTCTTACAGGAGATGTAGGAAAAACAAGTGAGGCTGTGTCAGGCAGCATGGCAATTAAACCCACACAGGGACTGTTTTCTCCTCTTGGTGGCCTATCACTCAAATACTGGGTTCTACAGTGTGTCTGATCAAACATGAGCATTTTCTCAAATATTGTTACAACAGAGTGTTCAATACAGAGCAAAGGGATACTAGTAATAATTGCATTGTTTGGGAAGTTTTACCCACAGTGCAGCTGTGCTTGAATAAATATATTTTACTACCACTGACAACAGTACCCGGATAGCTTGGTATTGAGGTGTCCAATTAAATCTAGTTTCGGTTCCTGAGGCCATTCGAAATAAATAAAATGTGTGTTTTTTGTGTGCTTGCTTTAGAAGTAATGATAATATATTTCTTTACCTTGGATTTTTTTTTTAGATTTTCTGGCTCATAAAGACCAGATTAAAAACAACGCTGACAATACCCTAGTTTGTTGTTTTTATGAACAAGTGGCCATAATAATAGTGTCAAAATAGTGTGTTTGTTTTTGGCCACTTGTCTTGAGAACAATCTATAAGCACATTCAAAATCTGCTAAGGTCAATATATCAACAAGAATCTAGATATATATAAACTTTCGGTTGTTTTTCTTGTCTGAAAATTTCTGTAGAACTGGGGAATTTTTGAGCCAGGTTACAATTCTGTGGTTTCATTAATACACTGACTCCCTTGATCCATTATTAATAGAAAATATTGATTTGTGCAGCTTCAAAGTGTAGTATTAATAACAATGTTGGCCCATTCCAAACAAATCTGTCAGTACTGCTTATTTTGATCCCTGTGAGTCTGACAAGGTAGCTTGTTGAGTCAGTCTAACAGATGCTGAAATTACATCTTCAGTATGACAGTGGATTTTCTGGGGAAAAAAAGACCTAATCTCTTTACAGATTTCATAGACAGACATCCTATTAGAAGCATGCCGAGTGAGTATTCCATGTTAAGTGGTGGTCCTCGTAATCAAGACAGGAGATGACTGAAGTCCTGATTAAATCTGACAGGGCTTCAAATCAGCTCAGCTTTAAAAAAAAAAAAAGCCCTTAAGCGTCGTGGATTCAGCATCTTGTCTACTAGAGTGTGCCAGAGATGTAGGGGCCAGCCAGGAAACAGATGAACTTGTTATGTGTGGACGCATGTAATGAACCAATTCAGGTTCACGTCACATTGGTTACAGCTAGCACATTTTGTTCATATTTGAGCCTACAGATTTTATTAGATTACTTATTCATTTGTTTTCCATGTTTCCATTTTTGGTGAACTTGGGAAAATTGTAAGGGAGCATTTTTTATTTATGATTAGTAAGAACTGCTGGTAGGCCCATCTGGTCCCAAAGTGCTAAGCACTAAGAGTAGGGAGTTATACTTCTAAACACTTTAGAAGTACCTATGGTGGTCAGCACCAGCAATACATGTCTAATGATGGAGTACTTCCCTACTCCCCTCCTCTGACATTATTTTTTTTTTTAAAGCATTTTGAAAGGTTTTGGACTGTGATGTAGATTTGCTGCTAAACCATTCAAAAATCATGACTGCTGCAATGTAAGAATGTCCAAATGTTGCTTGTTAATGAGCTGGAAAAGCAAACAAACAAAAAAACCTGAAGAAAGTATGAGAAACTGAGAAGATAATGAGATGAAGGACAAAAAGCCATGTGCCTCTCCCAAAAGGTAAGGAAACACTAAGAAAATGGTTACAGAATAAAATGTTCGTAATTGGTCACACTGTAGTGCTGCCAAATGACTGAGAAGGGCATCTGTGTGGGCAGCTTGTAAATCCTAACTACTTTTTTGCCATACAATCGTTTACATTAGTCACTCGTTTGCTGGCCAGTGACAAAGCAGGAGAGAGGAAATGATACATTTTACTGGAAGTGCTTCTCCAGTAACAGCCGCTGGATTTTAAATCCTGCCGTGAATTGATCAGAAATTCAGCTCTTGCTGACATCTGAAGCAAATGGCTTGATATCTCTGATGCTTTTGAGTCACTGCAGCAATGACAAATCCACATTCAGTCTAAGCAGGAGAATGCTAATTTCCTGTGTTTGACCCATGCACTTTCTGTGCTGGTGTGCAAAATGTCTGCCTTTCTGCTCTTGTGCTGTTGCCTGCCAAATTATTTTGATTTTTAAAGGAATATAATGTTCCATGTTTGAACCACAGCAACAAAACTAGCCTCAGAATTTCATCTTAGAAGGTTCTGACAGTTTTATGTTAATGTTTTTATTGGCTTGCACTTTTAACTATATCTCAATACCACCGTAGTTTCACTGCCTACAGATTGGTGGGTTGTCTCAAGTTTACTAGAGGATAATATTACCAGCAGAGTAAGTATGTATGGTTCTGAGCCAAGACAGAGTAGATCTGCATCTTAAGCAGGCACCAGACACATGCTATTTTTCATTTGGATCCAATATGAAAGGGTTCTGCAAGACTGAAAAGAAAATGAGTAATTTACTTGAACACAGAAATATGCAAACTGATAAAGAATATCCTGGTGTTCAGAAAGCTGATATTTTGAAGATTATACTAGGCAGATGAAGAATGGGGTTTATTATTGATTCAAATCTCCCCCTTAAAGAAGAGTAAATTTGACTAACACTTCTCCAGCTGACAGGAAACAGGTGAATATGATGGAGCTTTTGTAGCTTATCTTTCAGTCATCAATACGTCATTACAGTCTACATTGGTAAACTGCACAAGTCTGCATAATACTGCACGGTAAACCATGACATGTTAGAGCTCAAAGAAATGCCTACAATGGCAAATATGAAAATTAACAAGACTGAACTCTGTTAAAACTGGTCTGGACAAACATGAAGTGTCATTTGGAGTTTCCTAACCCCTGCACCTCCAGACTTTGTAAATTGTGCCCAATAAATCCTTAAATTGCACTTACCACATTGTGGGTCTGTGTTTGCCCAACAAGGATCAATATGTTTGAGCAGACTATAGATAAGCAGAAGTTGAGCAGGATGATGGATCGTTCAGAACGTATATATCTGAGAAGGAAAGAGAAAAAAAAATGAACCAAAATAAACTAAAATCAGTGTGTTTCTACAAATTAAAGTCAGACTAAGTTAGAAAGTGCTGACCTTGAGCAGAGTATGAAACATTACCAACTGACACTTATTGTTATCATATGTTTGAAATGTATGCACTTAAAGTGTTGCAGTTACCTCCACAGCACTGCGTAGATCACTGCCAACGTGATCAAGGCGAGGCAAGACAAGCCACAGCCAACTATCAATGTCACAGATGGGACCCCTGAGTACTCCATGGTCTGTAGAGAAGACAGAGCAAGACAAACTAGTCAGTGGGAGGTTGGATGTGGTTCATGCAGGACAGTAAATCTCTATTATTGCCCAGAGAGGGAAGCAATCAAAACAACCACCACCACCACAAATCTGAATAGTCCACAGTGGGTCTCTTAATTTACTTTGAGGTTTTAGTTGCATGTGTGGGCCTGAAGCTGGTTTAGACACATGGCCAAAACTTTCTATGTGTTGTAGCTGGAGATTATGTTACAGAACAATAAAGACTGAAGTAATTATAAGCAGTGTTTTTGTTTCATCCTGTGGTTTTCCAGTCTCATTTGAAGTCAAGGAGGCCGGCCAATCACGGGGCTGGCCACTGAGGCTCCCTTTACATACACTAATGCGGTTTCACATAACACAACCAACATTCAGTGATTTAAACAAGACAAAATAAGCACTTTTATAGAAAAGAAAATATGTTGTATGATTTAGGCCTGATAGAGACGAAGACAGCAGATTCCTTTTTGACCAGCTGTGTGCTAACACAGAGGCCACAGTGTAAGTACTGCATGTTCTCAGACTTAATTACTTTATCTTTTCAGGAAATTACAGCCTCCTATTTTCTTTACCCCAGTCTAATTTCTTTACTCCAGTCTAAAAAAAAAAAAAAAAAAAAAAAATTAATTTTTTAAATTTTTACTTATATA
>VUQK01003120.1:8960-24520 GCA_015106715.1 Bujurquina vittata | reverse complement strand
GGCGGACTGTGCAATCGCCGGTGTATGATCGTGTACTGTAAGCGAGAGAAATAAACAGAGTGTCACGTTCAGGAACCGTCAGTGTCCGCCTGATTCCTGGTTGCAACACTATCATGTTAACATGAACCAAAATCCAGCACCTTGATGAATGTATGCCACAGAGAATTAAAGTAGTTCTCAAGGCAAAAGAAGGTGTACCTAACAATATGTGAGTAGATGATAATAATTAAATGAATAAAAGTAAAAATAAAAAATAGTTGCAGCCCTAACACCAACAATACACCAACAATGATGATACTATGCAAATATCTAGGCTACCACACAAAGGAACAACATCATGAGGGTCAAAGGAGAGATGGATGAGCTCGGGGCAGCCAGCTCTGCCACCACAGACCATTTTCTCTGTCCAGCAGGAGTGACACTGAAAGGGCAAAATCAGGACAGCAGGCAACAAAGGAAGAAGAAACAGCCTCTAATTTTTACATAACTGAGATTTTCTGAATAATTTGTGGCCTTTAGAGGACATCAGAGGACATCAAACATTTAAAAGGCCAGCGTCATAGAAAAGAGAAACATGTGAAATGTAACAGCATAAAAATGGGGGCACGACAATAACACATCTCTAGCTTAATTACATATGAAAAAAATCATTTTAAAGTTGCCTTAATAAAAATCTAATACTTTTCTTTGATTTGTTTGGTGCATCATACTGTATGTCTTATCTTATCCAAACCACTTTTCACGATCCAAAGAATATTCCATTAGGCCATAAAACAAAGACTGCAGGAAATCAGTATTGATAGAATACATTTCTGTCACTAATGAATTAATCAGCTGGCCGCTTCAGCTCTCCACTTAGGGATTTAAGAAACAATTAGATTAAATCCACACAAATAAGATCCCCTCCAAATTTAACAAATGGTCCGTTACCATAATTGCTTCATTTATAATTTGGTTCACTACTACGTTTAATAACCATGTGATTTATTCTGGGAAGAGCAATGCTGTAATGTTTCCTCTGCTCCTCTGCGCATGTGAAGCCTCAGAGCATGTACCATCAACCAGTCCCTCTTTCCAGTCCTTTGTTCCAGCAGGTTGGTAGTGGTGGGTTAGAAGAAACTGGGTGTGGCTTCACTGTTGTCATGGCAACTGAGTTATCACTGCCTTTAAACAGCTCCACCAGTCACCGCATGGAGGAGTGGAGAAACACATCCACCAATAACAGTACATGTGTGGGGATGGCTACATACATCATTTATGCTTATTGGTAAAATATTTCAGCTAAGCCAACAGCAATGCTGTCTCAGGCTCAGAGTCTCTGCCTCTATGCATGCATGTCACGCCTGACATACCAATGCAAAGCAAGAACTGAGCACACACATGGGCAAGCAGGTGCTTGGTGGCTTTCCAAGCAATTTCTATGGAATAGCCTGGGATTAAACTTATTCCAATGCATTACTGGAATATTCCAGTTATACAAGAAGATAGTGCTGTGCAGGATATACAGTAAGAATATCTTCCTTAACAGGCTGGAATTGTTAAAAACCACAAGGTTAGAGGATATGAGTGAACACATACAGAGTCAATAGAGTCTGAGTGTTATGTAGTAGTATTGAAAACGTGACCTGCAGGCAGCCCAAGCAAGGAGGTTAAAGACTCAAAGCAGAGAAGCTGAGGTCAACATACAGTACATCTGTGCTGCTGTCAGACACGAGTTTATCAACAAGCCTGTGCGCACCTTACTGTGGATAAGTGATAAATGAGAGAAATATAAAAATATAACGTGTCATCTTTTCAGTATTTACCTTCATTCTGTCTCACTGAATAAAGATACAAGTGATCAGAATAAAAAAATAGCTCATATATCATTCTTTAAACCAGGTCAGGCTAAATTAAAGCTCCTAATGCAGTTCTGTCCACAATCAGCATGGGTTTGCTTTCAAATGGTTGCAGAATGTAGTAGATCATTGTACTCTCTTCCTTTAGTCAGTGGCAGCTACTGTGTGCTTGAAAAACATTGATCAAACCTGCTCAATTAATACAGGTTTATAATTACAGTATATTGTGAGACTCAACATATAGAGCCATCTAAAAGAGACTGCTACTGTGTAAATGTTGCAAATATTACCACCTGGTGGTAAGATACAGTACTACAGAAACTGCTAAGCCATCGATTAATATGGCCCTTTTAGATTCTGTAGTTATGTTAACTATATGTATGATCACACAGCGCTGATCAAGGCCTCTGACCACACCAAAGTCAAGTAAACTAAAAGGTAAACCACAATAAATCAAGAGAAATGTAACTCAATGGCCTGACAGGGAGAAAAATACTGCTAATTAGACAGCTCCCACATTCAAAACAGAAATTTGTCAACTGTCTTTATTTATATATTTTTTAAGATAAGAAAGATAGTAAAGTGCTGAGATTTTAATACAGCGTTTTAAAAAGATCATGAAAGAGATTAAATATGATGTCAACTGGCATTAAAAATTAATGCATGCAAGAGAGGAGGGTTGTAATGTATAAAAATGTGAACTCAGCTGAGGGCCATCCATAGTAACAACAATGTGAAGACAGGAAGTCAGGAAGATGAATTGGCCTTCTCATCTTCATCTTTGGATGGCTTTACAAGTATAAGGAAGAAACAATGTTACCATGGAAAATTCTGTTAATTTCAATGGGCCCACAGTAAAAAAAAAAAAAAAAAAAAAAAAAAATAAAAAAAAAAAAAAAGGAAAAAAAAAAAAAAAAAAAAAAAAAAAAAAAGAAAGAAAAAAGAAATAAATAAATAAATTCTGTGAAGTAACAAAATGTTGTTTTATAATTACAGGATGGTCTAATTTAAAGACCAAAAAGTCATGCTGACAAATTTCTTTGTTTTCTACAGCAGTACCTCTTTGTCATATATTTTAAAAAACAAAAGCTGAGACATATTTGTGAAATTGTACTTGCTTTGTTACATAATAAAATTTCAAGAATTAAATATGTACAGTAGTTCAACTACTTTTCACTGACAGAAAGGGGAATTTCACTGGTCCGGCCCACTTCAGATCAAAGTGTGCTCTATGGGGATGTAAAACAAGTTGCCTGGTGAGGGGTCTTATTCAGACCATCTGTAGCCACAGCAAACACCCTTTGCATGAGACTCTGGCAGGTCAGAGAAGCAGCTGAAGTTACAGGCTCCTCTCTCTGCGCTGTGGAACTGAGACTTTCAGGAGGTCCTTTGTTCCTGTTGTTGTACAACACCTCTTGTTGACATGTGCATTTGTTTTATGTCTTTCCTGTCTGGTTGCACTGGGTGTGATTTGTGATGTTTTTTGATGTGATGTGTAGTTGCTGTCAGACAAATTAATTTCCCCAGTGGGGATTAAATTTATCATCATCATCATCATCATCATCATCATCATCCTGTTTGTTTTGCCACTCCTAGGTATGTGGGAAAGCTGTATTTAGGAAGCACATTAAAAATCCCACTTAATAGTTTTCATTTATTTAATTAGATATGTTAATAGTATAAATAATAATGACTTTGAAACAGGGTACTGTGTTTATACACAAATTGTGATTTTCAATGACTCAATAAAGCTAATTCAAATCACTGTCAAAAAGCAGGTCAAAGCCATTTGTTTGTATTTTGGTTGCTGTCATTTCAAACATGTTTGAGATTTTCTGGCTTTTTTCACCAGCTAGTATTCATCCACCCATCCATCCATCCATCTTCCTACTTCTGCTTAGCATATTTGGGAAAATATACTTGGGAAATGGCTTGAAAAAGACTTTTTGGCTAGCTGCAGGTAAGAGGTTCTGCTGATTCTTTCTATAAGCTAAAAATTTTCCCACAGTTTTTAGAGCACGTGAATGCAACAGAGCGGTCTGCGAGCCAAACTCGGGCTGCAGCGGGTCAGGAGGAGGTGGAGTTTGGTTTAATCATTGTAAAAGTATGTAAAACAAGTTAAAATTACTGGTTAATGGTTGATAACGCTTTCTTTTCAAAAGATAGTTGCAATGTTTCGGTGTAAGACTGCCTGGTTTTCTAACAGTGTGCCACAGGCCTGTCACACGTTTTGGAGTAAGTACCCTGCTCTTAACTTTTATTTAAGCTAACTATCTAGCTGAATCTTGAGAAAATGCCAACAATTACACAGTTTGACAGGCATAAAACAGCATTGTACCAACAACATGCTTCCCAAAACCAGAAGAGCTGCACTTACATATCATGCATTCAGCGTGTCCCAGAGTGCTGTTTCCTTCCACTAGTAGGTTTGCAGATATCAGTAAAAAGCGTACACAAGATAAACATCATAATCCAGATTTTATGTTTAATATGAAGCCTGAAATTGTCCTTTGAGCTCCATTTTTCCTCTTCTTCCCCCTAGTTTCATGCTGCTTGCCATTTTGCCCCCCCCCGAAAAAAAAATCAAGCTTTAACAGGACTGGTATTACACTGGCTGTGCCCAGTGGTAGATAGCAAATTGCAGTGAAATAATAAATAATACCATAGTGCAGCAATCTAGCCAGAGGAAAAACAATTTGATAGTCTATAGCAGGGAATGTCAACTGGCGGGCTGTGGGCCACATCTGGCCCGCCAGAGCTTTCTGTCCAGCCCCCGAATAGTACTGCCAGAGGTACTATATGCCAGTCAATCATGTTGCGTCATAACCTGTTAAATACCCATAAATCTCTGACTAGTCTAAATAATCAAAGCCTCCAAACACCACTTCCCACTGCTTGTAAATGCCTCCATGCAAAACCTGCATGCGGTCCTAGAGGAGGGACCGCTTGCAGGTTTTGCATCTGAACTCTTCATGTGTCTACATTCATGTAAAAAAATCAACAAACAAAAATGGCTTCTGAAAAGCAGATGTGCATAGATGAACTCATTGCTCTGTGTAACATTTTATTATTTCCTTGATCATAACGAGCATGGAAACAATAAAATGTTACACACAACTGCACACAGTTGCAGTGTCTCCATAACAACGTCAACATAACAGAGTGCAAGACGTTCACATCACATCATTAAAAATAGCATAAATTTTAAAGGAAAATTGATAGATCAAATGAAAATATATTACTTAGGATACAGTATTAATTTTATTTTACTTTTCGAGAGCATTTGGCCCTCACACTGTCTGCCGAGAAAAATCCCGGGCCTTGGAAAAATGTAGTTGTTGGCCCTGTTGATCTATCAGCTGTTAACTGAAGCATCATCAGAAATGGTCTCAGTGGAAGGGGAAACAGGGAGAAAAGTCTGATGTATGCCAAATTGGAACTGGACTAAAAACCAGTGGCAACAGGTCTTATGGAGTGATGGATCCATATTGTTGTCGTATGTACTGTACTGAGAAAGTCGGGAGAGAGATACAACAGTATCTACAGCCATCTGTTAAACATAGTGGAGGCTAAGTCATGGTGTGGGGCTGCATTGCAGCCAGTGGTGTTGGAGATATTTTCAAAATGTAATCAATTCTGAACACAGAAAATTACCATCAGATTTTGATCCACTATATAATACCATCTAGAAAGCTTCTGGTTGGCAACAGTTTCATTTTTCAGCATGACGATGATCCTAAACACACTACCACTGGATTAAAAGCAAACCTGGATAGGAAAACACACAGTGGAACACTATAAGTTATGGGTTGGCCTCCCCAGAGCCTGAACCTCAACATTATTGAAGCAATGTGGGAACATCTTGACAGAGAGCAGTACAAAAGGTAGCCAACATCCAAAGAAGAGCTTTTTAAGAAGCCTGGAGAACTATTCCTGAAGCCTGGTTAAAGAAATTACCAGAAAGCTCGTTAGAATTGTACAAACTCGGTTTTTGGCCTACAGTGTATGACTGCACATTTAATTAAATCATTGAACCTTTTCCCCACTTTCCTAGCAGAACATCAAGGAATGAGGGGTGGATGAAGACCTTTATTGCTTTTTATCTTGTAGTTTCAGAAGGGGGCTGCATTGCTAATTGGAGAACAGCAGATTACCTTTTCAGTGAAGATGCTACATGTCCTGATACACAGAGGTTAGCATGATGAGCTGAAAAGCTTCACATTTATCATCCTCCAGAGCATTTGTGAGGTGTTTTCCCACAATCCCTTTGAAGCTACACACTTTGGTTCTGTTTTTCAGGATCTTTGCGAGCAAGGATTACCTCTGGAACAAGGTGACAGTTTTTCACAGTTTGTTTCTATCTGCCTGTGAAAAGCGTCAGAGTGTGAAATCTCTGAACATTGGTCATTATGTGCTGCCTCCAGCTGCCGTACAAGACGGTAAGGATTAGTTTACACTTATTAATTTGTTGTGAGTAAGCAATACTAAGTCCTTTGTGGATAAGACTGAGCAGTTGAGAGGCAATGAGTCTGTGCTACATAACTTAACTTATAGTCTGTTCATTGCTTTCTCAAGACATTTGATAAATGGACAGAAAAATGTACTGCATAAGTGAATAAATTAACCCCAAAAATATATATTACAATCCTGGTAATGTTTTTTTGCAGGAAAGTCAAAACTTCTTTTTTAAATGCAGAAAAAAAACAAAAAAATTTTTATTTGCTACACAAACCGCTTTCTCAGATTTGTCTTCAATCTCTGCCTCTTCTTCTTAAATAGTGGACAGTTTATTTCCTCAGATTCTTAAAATCGTTTACAAGAACTGCCACTTTCTGACTTTAGCTCAAAATATTCAACCTGTCATAAAGGAAAAAAACAGCTTCTCATTCAGTATCCGTTTATGTAGACGTGAGAAACGTGGTTGGACGGCTGATTTGGGAGTATGAAGACAAACAGTCAGTGGAACAGGTAAGGACAGCAGCAACCTAAATTACACACAGACAGGTTATTGCAATGCCTGTAATTATTGATTTTGTTCTACTGTGTGTGAGGTGCGTAAACAATTAGCATGGCTAACTGTGGATGATAAATTAAAGACAAGTCCTCTGTTACTCATGCACACTGTTATATAGAAAGATACACCACACTCATTTTGTGATACACCAGTATATACAGATTTTTTTAATCATGATTATATGATACTTCAAATAAATCAGCTGGTTATGCCATGACTTTGAACTAATGTTCTATTCTAATATACTAATATTTATATTTTTAATATGAAATCAAGAGGGGTGTGGTGACTTTCAGCTCAGTTTGTGAGCTATGCTGAGCTGAAAGTTGGAGTTTTATGTGTCTTTTTACTTGGTAAGTCAGCATGGTAACTTATGCTGAACAAATAACCTGGTCTGGATCCTGTTATGTTCCAAGTTTTGGTTTATAATCATCTGCAAGTGCCACATTTTCACCAATTCTTTTATTTACTGTAAAAGCTAAGGCCTGTTTAGATTATTTGATGAAGGAATATGTTTTCCAGCACACAACGTGTTGAGGCACATCTCACTAACATCAATAAAGCCGAGCTGTAATGTTACAATAACATAAACTCTGTGTCATATAATCACTGTGTGTTTGCACGCATTCAGGTGGAGATGCAGAAAATTCATGTTTTTATGTTAGGTTATAATCTGTTGGTAAGTCTCCATCAAACTGCTGTAATTGCAGCTAATTCCACTGATCATAAAATCAGTTACATTTGTAGGCTATTTATTACCAATCATATTTATTTGTCCATCCATTTACCCTGAACTGGATAATTAGAAGAAAAAACACCTACAGCCGATTTAAAATCTGACCCACGATCTTCAGTGCTAATCACTGCACCACCATGGTGCCTAATGATCTATTTTGTTTGATCAGATAACAGACTGTTGACTTACACATCTCCTTCACCATGCTATGAGTCAGAGTCATAACTTGAGACACTGAGTAACCTGTAATGGTTAAAAGAGAGTTCTTATGTGGAGAAGTCATGTTAGAAATAATCAGCAGCACTGAGCAGCATTACTCTCTTATCCACAGCACCAGCATTGCCTTTTGCTGTTTTATTCTTTAACAGTCTCTATCATCTATGCTCTGATAATGTCTCAAATTGGAGTGGGCGGCACCCAATTGATTATTTTTGTGTGGGATAAAAAAGATTCAAGCGACACATCACAGATCACATGAACGTGCATCACCGTTTTGACACCCATTATCTCTGACTGGGGCTTTAGGTTTTGTCAAGCCAAACTTACTCAAAGAAATCCTGACTATGTCAAACTTACTTTGTCGCACATCCCTCAGGAACACTACTTTTATGTTACGGCTAATGGAGATCAGAATAAATAAACTTAATTGGATACCTCCTGTTTTACAGGACTCCCTAAAAAGTTTTAGCTGCCCAACAGAAGATGAGTCCAGCGAAGAAGAAACCAACATAAGGGAGTATGTTGACTTGCAAATTTAAATATTTTGGTTTGGATGAAATGAAATGCAGACTGTCTAGTAGACTAATACAGTTTCCATCACTGTGTTGGCAGTTCTGAATCATCTGACACGGACTCATCAGAAAATGGAATGCCATTTTGTGACTGTATGCAAAAATATCCAGTGAAAAGCACAGGTGAGGTATTTTACAAACTGTTTTTTCTACACTTGATAACGTATTCAGGGTCTTGTGTAATCCATATTTACATTATTTGACAGTCTTTACTCTCTAGTGGGCAGAAGAAGTTTGTGTGTTACACCTCATTTCCTGTTTTCTTGCTCCCTGCAGGATATGTCAGCATGGACAAGCTGCAGAAATACTCCGGAGATCTGTGCGATTTCCATCACGGGTGTGTCCGATGCTTCAGATGCAAAGCACTCTGCTGCTTTCCAAGTACATAAGCAAACAAATACGAAGAGAAAACCAGTTTTTAAAAGATAAGTTAAAGCATTCTGCTTGTTTATTCTGTTTGCATTGCTTCCTGCATTCATGTTTTTTTTGTGTAAATACACAGTGATTTAAAATAAATCAGTGTATTAACGTTAGTGCTCATTTGACTTTGTTCTACTGGTCTTACTGTTCAGTGTATCGCAATAAAATGTTATATATGTGTGTTAGCACATTGTGTGTGCATCAATTTTTTAATAAGAAATCATTCATTTTAAAACGTATTCAGTGATTTCTTTGCTTTTGACTTTGATATCGGAAATAGTGGAAATTTACTGATAACAGTGCTGACTAAATGTTTCCAGATGAAATGTTTTTCTGTGTATCCACAGAGCAAGTTTGAGCCACATGAATGAATTTGTGTTAGCATTGAACATGCTTTAACTTTAATTTCCATGACAAATACAATGACCTGGGTTGAAACTAGTGAGGCTGATAGATAGGTGAGTCACCAGCTGGTCATCTTCTAGTGGGCAGTAAGTTCTGAATTCATGAAAATATTAATTTATTTTTAAGTTAGAAATATAAAGATTTCACAATTACTCCCAGGATTAGCAACATGTTCCACACAAACACACTACACAACATTTAGTTTGGATCTGGTCACCCTAAACAGATAATGTTCATATATGACCTGATCGTATAGATCAGTCTTTGTATAGGTACAGATATTCATATGCTCCTTGTTAACAGGTTGCTTAATATTCTTCTCTTTCAGCTGTTAACTTTATTGTGCACTGCCACCAACACCTGCTTGGCTAGAGTGATGGTCCTAGTCTCCAAAATGCGAGCCTGCAGGTTGCCGTCCCACAAAGAATTTGTGCACTACAGCAGTTTACATTTCACCCCTTCTATTTACACTTACACTTTACCTTAAAAAACACAAATGTGCTGCTATGCCACCATTAATAGCTCTGTAAAAAAAATCTAAACTTAATATCTGACATATCTACACTACTGCACACTAGGAAACTTATTTCAGCTGCTCCGTTATTCACAGGAGGTCAGCACAGTGCTTGGCTCTGCATGTTTGATTTGGCCAATTTGGGTGCCTGTGCTGACGCAACCCCAAAGGGATTTGTGCCCCTTCTTGTCCCTCATGTTTCCCTGCTTCCTTACCTTCTCACATTTTCCTGTGTTGTTTTTCTGGTAATTACATAGTTGCAGGCTTATACAATCTTAAGTGACCTTATTTAGCTTTGGCAGAGCAAGCTTGTGCGAGCCCACTGTGACATTTTTACATGCAACAGCCTTAAAGCCTTTCTTATTCATCTTCCTGCTAGTGAGGTCACCTTGTTTTCGGGTCTCTGAGAGGGGCTACCGTCCGGCCGGTGCCATTGGGAGGACACAGTGGCTACTGCTATGTATTCTGCCGAACCATCTAGTATTTGGATCAAAGTACTCACAGACACACTTTATATATATAGAGCTATATATATTCATTTTGCTGGCCAACTACTTTTATTTTATTCAAAAGACTACTCAGAGACCTGTTGAATTTTCTTCAGAGAAGATACTCTTGTTATTTGTTATGGAAATTGTGGTTTATACTGCATGGACTGAGGAAAGAGAATGTGAGTGAAAGGACACATTCACATGTTCCAAGGTTAAGCAGAAATTAGATATGTGATGTCAACTGAAGTGCTGTAACTGATGAAACAATTTATTTTTGTTTGTTTTGAGGTAAAGAGCATAAATCCTAATTGCAGTTATATCTGCCCAGTAGTGAATGTTGATTACTTTTAGAGCTTCCTTTGAGTTACACATGCAGGGCAGATGTGAGAAAGGTGATAGTGATGTCCTGCAGTTATTAAGGACATACATGCACCAGTCCAGAAAAAAAATATGAGATACTGGAGATGGATGGTAAACTGCCATCAAACCCTGAAGAAATTGTCCTCTTTTCATGGATATTATTTCAGCTGTTGTTCTTTAACAAGCTGATATTGGTTACACTACCGATTCTTTTTCACTTATGATATTACTGTTTATTACTACCAATTTCACTGAGCGCCACCTCCGCCATGTCATTATTTAGGTAATTATTTAGATTTTGATTAATACCCAGTGTTGGTAAATGTTTGTCCTAAATGTTATGCAGCCATCTGCCACAAGATTGAGCCCTGACATCGTTATAGAAAAACGCCACAACATCGACCACTTACATAGATTATGCTGTAGCTTTAGAAGGACTCAGCGCTGAAATCTGAATCAGGTAAGCTGGAGGAGGAGGCTAGGGAGAGGGAGGTCTGGACTTCACTGCTTGGGCCGCGACCCCACGGCCTGGCCCCGAATGAGCGGAAGAATATGGATGGATGTTTGTAATGTATTGTTTTGATGCATGTCATGAAATGTAGAGCAACAAGCATCTTTCATAATGTGTGCCACAGTGTGACACACTTTTAAGTCACAATTTATTTGATTTTCAAATATTATTTTCTCACATTCAATGATGCGTGATTATCGTTTGCAGTAACACGTTTCCATATATTTAACACCAATTGATTTTAACTGATTTGCGCAGTGCCACACAGTTAAGCAGTATTTAAAGTATGATTCATTATTGAAAAACACAATTAATGGTTTCAAATGCCTTTGTTTAGACAGTTTTTGACACTGTCCATTAAACAGGCATAAAAGTTAATTTGATATCTGAGTGTTTCTTAGTTTTAGACTAGTCAGGCTAATCTTTTTTCCTTGTTTAGTTGACAAATTAGTAGCCAGGAACATCCCTAGAAATTACCCACCATCCCCCTGCAATGAGTATTTGATTTGAACTTTAGTTACTTCATGTCTACTGTAGCTGTTCTTTATTGATCCACAGAGGTTCACCTCCCCACTTTAATTGGACAGTCTTATCTGACTCAAGTATCACTGCAGAAGATGAATGGGGTTTGTTTGCGAATTACATTTCACACAAAGTTTTCATAGCAACTTATAATCAATAACAACATAGTATAAACCTTTACTGGAGTAGTGTCAGTGAGGATGAGTTTGAGGCAAACTGTAACATTTGTGGGCGAGCATCTTCAGTGGCGCACGGCTGTCTGATATAAGGCAGTATGGATCAGGATAGCAACACTGCAGAAACATCAGAGCTCAGAAGAGCATCAGAGTCGCAGTTCTACATGCTACAGTCATCTCCGGACACTGGTATATAGAACATTGTTATAGATTCAGTTTCCTATTGTGCTTTAGCAGACTATTGTGGTTTGATTGTTTAGGATGAATGATCATTAATTGAATATACAGTAGTTTTAGTATACATACATACAGTATGGGCACTGAAAGAACAAATCATGCCAATAGATTAACAGTAAATTCTTGAGATTTTGGCAAAAATTATGTCCCACCAAAAAAGTGAAAATTATATTGCACCTTAATTGTAAAAATGCATAAAACATAACTGGGGTTAATTCTCTGAGAGATTTTGGCACAAATATTGTGATTTTTATTTAGTAATTTATATGATTTTATGATGTGCAGGTACCCACAAAATCATTTGTCCCAAGAAAAGAGTCTGTCATTTTGATTTGATGAAAAACTGAAGTCTTTTTAAAAATATGAAATATCTCGAAAAGATGAAAGAGAAAAAAAAATGAAAAGTCAAAGTTAAGGTAAAAGCTTGAAGGTTTTAGCAACATTTACTATAAATTTGTGGTCACTTTAAGTTTGTCCCAAGTTTTTCTCAACAGATTTTTATTTTTTTAAAAAAGCAATAAAATCGTCAGGGTCTTGGAATGAAGGTTATGTTAAAGTGCGACAAAGATGACCAAAACCCCTGAACACATCAGTTGAGTGCAGCTCAGCATTACTGGCACAAACTGGACATTGAGCTGAACAGAGCTACTTCCAAAGGCACAACCGTTAAACTGACCGTGCTGTGAACAAAGTGTCTGCACTGTCTTCAAAGCTCACATGTAATTAGCATTAATGGTACATTTAACTATTAGTGTCCAATGGGTCTAATAGTAAAATTTGTGTGATTGTATGAAATGTGCAGTTTTCTTCCATCTGTAAGTTAAAGATTAATTTAAATACTGTAACAATAAAAAGTCTTGCAATATTCTGTTTGCATTTCTACATTGCAGTATATCTGCAGTACATAAATGTGAGCACTAGGGGCCACTAGAAGCTCAAAGTGGAATCCCTGTCACACAGCTGTCAAAGGGTGTGAAGGACTGTACAGTTAAATCCTCTGGCCAGAGCTGCTCTTTATGCAGCAGGTTGTTGGAGAGACATTCGTCATGCCCGCTGTATATAGTACAGAAAAAAAAACAGCCCGGAGCTATAGCAGGTTGACTTCCCCAAACCATCAATACTGTCATGACTTGTTTAGGCTCAGTCTCGTTCCCCCAACAAGGGTTTTTATTTAAGTCTATATACATCTATACCAGTGTAATGCATTTTCTTCACTAACAGTTTTAAGCAGTCAGAAAACATTGCAGCTTTGCTTGGAATGGAAAGAGTCACATACTTGCCTTTCATTACACGTAGGTTGAATTATGAAAAGCATGAGTGAAACTGAAGACTGCTCCATTCTGTTTGGTTGAGGCTTTGGTATTATGTATCCTCGCCCACTGACTTCTATAGTTTTTCTTCTTTGGCAAGTCAAAATAGATGCAACAAAATAGGCTATTTCACACTACATAATGGTACAGAATGCTAAGGCTTGTCTTACCTTTTTCTTTTTAAACATGTTTAGAATTTTTGTTGTGAAATTGACACATTCTGATTTTCATAATAGCCAGTCAAACTTGTGACTTGTATCATAAACACTTAAACATAAGGTTTTTTTTCCCCAATCTTTCAGCATGACTAAGTGGCCAGTGAGTGTAAATTATCAGCCAATCACATGCAGACATGGGCAAGATGATTTGGTGGAGTACACACCAAGAATCAGAATGGGGAAGAAAGGTGATTTACATGACGTGATTGAATGTGGCATGGTTGTTGGTACCAGTTGTAAGTATTTCAGAAACTGCTGATCGACTAGAATTTTCCCACACAACAATCTCTAGGGTTCACACAGAATTGTCTGAAAAAAGATAAAATATCCAGTGAATGGTAATTCTGAGTGAAAATGCCTTGGTGGAACCAGAGAAGAATTGCCAGACTGACAGAAAGGCAACAGCAACTCAAAAAACTGCTTGCTTGATTTTCTTGAAATGCTTTAGGCTTCTTAGTACCTTACTGGAAGATAGCGCCTTTGTTTGGCCTTGCCTCTTCCTGTCTGTGTATGTTTGGTTATTTCACATGTTTTGTCAGTTTTATCGTTACATCTTTGTGGACAGATGATTGCCATGGATAGTTTCCAGGCTCACCAAAGTGAATTTGTTTTTTCCCACTGCTGCGTGAGCATAGCTTGGCCTCCGGTGTGCTTCAGTTGCTGCTGGTTAGGAACCAGATTAATTTTTTTAATTCATGATGGAGGAAGCTGGGCAAGAGAGCTGGCTTTTTCGTGCTGCTTCATTGGCTTCGGAAGGATTTTCAAGTCGTGGATTTGTTGGAGCTCTGTCCTTGGGCAAATTCGTGAGATTTGCTAGAGTTGGACTCGTTTCTGTGTTTCCTTCTGCTTCCCTCCAGGATTGTCATCTGAAGGTGTGGAAAGTTACAACGCATAGTGGCGGGCACCCACCCTTCCCCAAGGTTCAGTACTGGGTTCATTGCTATTCTCCTCTTACATCTGTCCGTTAGCCGGTATTATTCAGTCTTTCTCAGGCATTTCTTACCGTTTTTTTGCTGATGACATTCAGCTATACATGTCTTTTAAGCCTCACCAGTTGGATAGGTCTGTCCACCCTAGTTGACTGTTTGTCCCAGAACACTTCCTGTTTCTGTTTTTTTCATGTACGGAACATTTTTAAATGGTGAGCTACAGTCAACTCCTCTGATCTGGAAAATATTGTTCATGCATTTGTGTCATTGCACCTACATTGCCCTTTTTACCGGCTTAGATAAATTGTCTCTTTTATGCCTCCAAGCAATACAAAATGCAGCAGCTAACACACTCTAGCAAACCCCAAGCCTCAGACTATATATCCCAATTACTTGTTAAACATACTGCTGCTCCCTGCCTTTATTTAAAAACTCAAAATAAACATCATTTAAATGCCTCTGCCTACCTGAGTGTACCCATCTTCTGACGGCTGCTTCCAGCAGGATAACCCACCATGTCACAAAGCTCAAATCATCTCAAACTGCTTTCTTGAGTTCACGTACTAAAATGGCCTCCACAGTCACCTGAACTCTGTCCAGTAGTGCAAATGGTATATGTTGAGCCATCAAATCTGCAGCAACTGTGTGATGTTAACACGCCAATATGGACCGAAATCTCTGAGGATTGTTTCCAGCTCCTTGTTAAATCTATGCCATGAAGAATTAAAGCAGTTAATTAGCTGTATGTACTTAATAGAGTGCCTGATCTGTGCAAGCCTTGTTTTTCTTTGCTTTTTGATCCAGTAAAAGGAAAAATCACAGCCAGGTTTAGCTCATATTTTATTATCCTGTCACAATGACATGATTCTACTTTACGAGGCATGCACACAGATAATGTTCTTACGGTTAAAATTTACTACAATGTGTTGTAAAGCCATTACGCTGCGGTAAGGCCTTTTTTTCTGTCACAGTGTGTGATTCACAGTTCTCTCTTTCCCTCTCAAAAATGAAGGCCAACAGACAGTTGGGAAGATGTTTGCGGTGACTTAAACCTGTGAGTTTTTTCTTTTTTTTTTTTTAAACATGAG
>VUQK01003115.1:4264-27919 GCA_015106715.1 Bujurquina vittata | reverse complement strand
TTTGTGGGGGGGTGTGGATCTTGTGTGTGTGTGTGTGTGTGTGTGTGTGTGTGTGTGTGTGTGTGTGTGTGTGTGTGTGTGCGTGTGTGTGCGTGTGTGTGTGTGTGTGTGTGTGTGTATACACACATTTTTTAAAGAGTTTGAATTTTTCAGCTCTGCCTTTACCGCACATGGTGGTGAGGATGTGCGTGGATTTTTCCTGTTTAAGCTTATTATACTGCCATTTTAGGAGAATAATTAGATCTCTCTTTGTGTTTCTATTCACACAAAAGAAAGACATGTACACTTAAAAACAGCATGTTCTAACTTTTGTGATAGCTTTACCTTTCTTTGACATTTAAGACAGTCTCTAATGTTGCTGTTAAAGCTCCCAGTACTCCCTACATCTAAAAAATGCCCTTGTTGCTCCCTGATTTTTGTCAGCTGTTTTGAATTAAAAAGCAGAAATTACTCTTTGAGATAAAGCTTTATTATCTTTGGGCACATTACTGGGCACTGAAAATCACTGGTATTAAAAAATGTGTGATTTTTTTTTTAATGATGATTATTCATGAGTAGAAAATAGAACGTTTGCTGTTTCTCTGCATTCATGAGCACAGTTGTCATGACACAATACAGGAACAGGTCAGTACAAGAAACCAAAGGGGCATTGCATAAACAACCTCATTTCAAGACACTTAACATTTTAAGGAGAAGACCATACAATAACACCCAATGGTCTGACAAACCCATGTGAGCAAACCGTAGATGACAGTGGGGAGGAAGAACTCTCTTTTAACAGGAAGAGGCATCCAGCAGAACTAGGCTCAGTGAGGGTCAGCCATGACTGGTTGGGAGTTGGGATGGAGAGAAAACAGAAAAGAGGAGGGGAAAGACAACAAACCACAAATGGGATGTAGCACAAGCTACAGGAGAAAGAACACAAATGTTAATGACATGCAGTCAGTGGCATATACCCACATGGAAAGTGAATAGAGGGGAGTGGAAGTGAATTGCTCAGAGCATCATGGTAAGTCCCTCAGCAGTCTGGGCATATAGCAGCATACTTAAGGGATGATTTAGGGTTGTTTGGCCTACAGGCTTTACCAAAACATTAGTTTTAAACCAAATCTTGAAAATTGAGAGGGTGTCTGTCTCCTGAATTTAAACTGCCTCTCACTTCACATTTGGAAATGATGAACTACAAGTAAGCCTGCAGTCTGAGAGCAAAACATTCTGATAATATTGATCTTGTCTAATTGTTCAGGCGAAAGTGCTTTTTTTTTCTTAATTTCTAGATGTACTCTAGAAGTAACAAATGCATGGACTCCTGTGTCACTCTCAGCCAGGTAGGAGGTATGTTTGCCTGATGACTTTTATGTTTTACAGGAGTGTCGTGGTTCCAGTCAAAAAGCCACCCCCTGGTAGCCTGTCAGTCAACACTGTGGGCACTCCCACCACTAGTGGAGCAGCCTCTGCTGGCAGCACACCCAACATTTTTGCTGCTGCAACAGCAACACCCAAGAGCATGATCAATACTACAGGTGGGAAAGAATGCACACATGTGCTGTAGTGCACTCTTTAAGGATCCATCCTAATCACGTGTCTTTTTGAGCCTTTTGATGTAATTTCTACATGTATATGTTTAGATATTTTTACTCAAAAGGACTTTTGCCAGGTCTGTAGTTTGTGTTGAAGGAGATGGCGCACGCAGACATCTGCAGTATGACAAAGGTATTTGTGTAAAAGGCTAGAAGCAACTCAGAGGCTGCTCAATCAAGCAGAATTGAATTTCTTCTCTTGTTACAAAAGTCTTTGATGCTTCACACTTCTGTCCTGTACCAGGCAGAGCAAACCAGAATAGAAATAACCTGAACCAGCAGATCCTTTCAGGGTTAGTTTTAGCCTATTTAGGGGGTGGAGGAAGGAGGTGGCAGACGCACATAAAATATAAGCTATCTCTCTTATGGTGGATACTGTGCTTATGGTTTATATTTAATACTCAAAGCAGGAAAAAAAGATGAAAAAAAAAATTGTATTAGATATTCTTTGACCCAAATTTACGATAACAAGATGAGAATCAAAAAACACATCAGCACACTTGCAGATCAGTGTCCTTACTGAGTAGAGTCGTGCTCAGGAGGTCCACTGTAGCAGAGTAGATTTGTATTCGAGGCTTTGTCAGCCTGTCAGACACATTGCACTTTATCGTACATGCATAATGGAGAAGGAAGGGATTTGTTCCCTGGAATGGATTCTGTATATTGATTGCAAAGCTTTTTTCACTAACGGGGGCCATTACCAGAAGACGAGCAGCCGCATGTCCGGTAAAATACCATCAAAATTGAATTTGTTTGCAGCTGATCAGAGACATTAATACATTTTCTGTATTACTACGCTTCCTTCTAATCTTTGTTTGTGTTACTGTAATCCTCGTCATATTTTTCATCACTTTCCGTACTGTCCAGGTGCCGCAGATTCTGCTTCTTCGTCCTCCTCCTCTTCTTCATCTTTTGTCAATGGTGCAACTAGTAAGAATCTGCCAGCTGTGCAGACAGTAGCACCCATGCCGGAAGACACCATGGAGAATATGAGGTCAGAACCATCTCCGTCATACAGCTCTTAGTCATTTCATTGGTTCAGTTCCCTCCTACTTTCTTTTTCCCCGTCTTTGGCTTTTGTTTTTATGTTGTCTCTTTTCCTGGGTGCTTGTCCCTTTTCCACCTCATTCCTGTCCCTTCATCCTCCCTAAAGAATTCTCACTTTACTTACACCTTCATTACAGGATTATAGGGTGAGAAAAAACTTTGTCTGGAGTGATGCACATGTATACATTTTTAGGCTTATGTAAAACAAACATGACAAAATTTGACATGTTTAAATAATCAACCATGAAAGCCAGGTTCTGATATCAGCTAATGTTAATCATCTTCTAGCCACACGTGTTTTATGTTGTCATGCACAGGTACCCCTGACACTTCTCACTTACCCTGCACGACAGTGCTCATCATCTCTGATTTGAAAACTTTGTGAAACTTTATGAAAAAGTCACCACTTACTAATTAAGACTGATAATTTCATAAGCTTAACAGTCTTTGTATTTGAAAACATGTAAATGAAATTGTCATTAACAAAAATCTGTGTTTTGTCTCCTAATGTGTAGGTGCCACTAATAAAATTATGATCATCTGCAATATGAGGTCTTTACTAATTAGCCATCAGCATTAATAATTAGCAATTATTCCTTTAATGTTGTAGCAGGTTGCACTGTAACATTTTTGTCATCATACTCTCTTTAAGATGTTAGCAGATACAGTCATGTGAAAAAGGTTTTCACAGAAATCTATGCAGCCTTGTCAAAAACTGAGACCTTACTGCTTCCATAGGAATTAAGAGGGAAAGTAACAGCGAGCTGGTGCTAATCAAATGCTCTTGGTTAACTGATCATCATCAAGTGTGAGAACCTCTACAAAAACAGAAATTTTAGCAGTTTGCTGGTCTGGAGCATTCAGGTGTGTGTTGACATAGTGCCACAGTCAGGTGTGGCAGGTGTCAACATTCCAGCAAATTCACCCAAAGGTCAGACCATGCAATGCTCAGAGAAACTGCAAAAAAGCATCTCAGACTCTACAGGCCTCAGTTAGCATGTTAAAATCGTAAAGTTCATGACAGTACAGTTAGAAAAAGACTGAACAGTTTGTTTGGAAGGGTTGCAGGAGAAACCCTCTTCTTTCCAAAAAGAATATGGCAGCACAGCTTAGGTTTACAGAGTTGCATCTGAACAAACCACGGGACTTCTGGAACAAAGTCCTTTGGACAGACAAGACCAAATAGAGATGTTTGGCCATAATGCACAGCATCACATCTGACAAAGAACAAACACAGCATATCACCTGTGTATGCTCATACCAGCTGTCAAACACATGGTGGAGGGCTGATAAATCATCAGCCACAGGACCTTGGGCACCTTGCAGCCACTGATTGGACCATGAACTCCTCTGTATACCAAAGTATTTTAGAGCCAAATGTGAGGCCATCTGTTACACAGCTAAAGCTTGGCCCAAACTGGCCATGCAACAGGACAATAATCCCTAACACAGCAGCAAATCTACAACAGAATGGCTGAAAAGGAACAGAATCGAGTTGTTGGAATGGCCCAGTCAAAGTCCAGTCCAAACTGATTAAAATGCTGAGGCGAGACAGAAAGCTGTGCATAAATGAATCCCTGCAAACCTCAGTTGACTGAAGCAACACTGTAAATAGTGGACCAAAATTCCTCCACAACGATGTGAGAGACTTAGAGTCACAGAGAAATCGTTACTTCAAGTTGCTGCTGCTAAAGGTGGTTCTGCCAGCTATTGAATGATGGGGTGTACTTTCACAGGTTTTTCACAGGACTGCATAGAGTTATGTGAAAACTTTCTTTTTCACATGACTGCACGTGTTCTTCTAAAAGTGCACACACACACGAGTGGGTGGGTGCGTGTGCATGACTCCCTTAATCAGTGCGCATGTCTGCACGTGTGTTTTTATGTGTGTGTGTGCGCGCGCATGTGTGTGGTTTGTATTGCAGTGCCTATTGTGAGGTGGCGCAGTGTGCGCTGCGCAGCGGTCAGACGCCCCCTGAGCTCAAGTCTTTTAGCTCTCTGGCTGGCTTCCAGGCAGCCCCCCGAGATGCAGGACAGTGTTTTAGGCAAGGAGATACTCGTCCTGTCCCCATGCCCCTCCCTCTGCCCCCCCTCCACCACACACCCTCTGCCACGCCCAACCACCACTAAATGTTCCCAGAATGCCATGCAAGAGAGGGCGGACATCTTCAGCAGCTTCAGTAGTTTTTCAGTAGCAGAGTCCACTCTGTCATTTCTGGCATGGTCATCTCCTCACACTAACCCTAAACTCCAGGCCAGACCTGAGCTTGTTTTAACCTTCACTGCAGCTTCTGCAAATCATCCGGTTCTCTGAGCAGGTTAAAACAAAATCACAATTTGTAGATTAGTGACCCAGGTCTATTTCAGATATCACATCACTTGCAAAGCCGGGAATATGAACTTCACTGACATCACGGCTCCATATTTGAGTCTACTTTGCTGCACAATTTCTGTCTTAACTTATCAATTTCTAAAGAATGAAAAAGCATTTTACTTAAGCTGCATCTGTACACACATAATGACACAGCATAGCATTTAAGAGCCAAGTAAAGAAATAATAGCTGCAATATTTTGACAGTTTTTCAGGTTTAGTTTTTAATACACTTTAACCTTCACTCATCACACATTGCTAAGCTGACCAGCTTAACAACTATCCTTTTAACTCATTCTATTCTTAGTAATACTAACACAGACGTACTGCTTCCATACAGACCATCATTTTATTCTGTATTCTGTGTCCATTTCAAACCTTTTTCTCTTGCTTTCACCTGCTTCTCCTGTGCCTCCCCTCCTTGTTCTCACATATCTCTGCATATTTCTTTCATTCACATTTGTCCCTTCTGTGTAAATCCCCTGAGATTTTTCCTCAAATGCTCTTTTTTACCATCGTCTGTATGTTGCTTATGTTATCTTCACTGCTATTCTCTTCATCTTTTTCTTTCAATTATCTCTGCCACAGTATCACCACCAAACTGGAGCGCGCTTTGGAGAAGGTGGCCCCCTTGCTCAGGGAGATATTTGTGGACTTTGCTCCCTTCCTGTCCAGGACGCTGCTGGGTAGCCATGGGCAGGAGCTGCTCATAGAAGGTACAGGTGCTGTACACGGCTCCTTTTTCTCTAACTGGCGTCTCTCTGTGGAGTCTCCTCATTCACTGTCCGTCACCGTAATGTTTGTGTATGAGACAGACTGAGAGGAAAAGTGTGACTTAGTGGAGAGGTTGAGAATGAGGTAATGAGTGAGTGTGTGTCTTTGAACTGGCTGCTTCACCCATTCGTCAAGCAGGTAGGAGTTTGCACCATTTTTATTCAGCTAGCTAGACGTGTCAATATTTTTAGATCAGATTATTCCAGTTATAGCATTATGGGTATTATAGATTGTACTAAATGTGTTGCAATCCTTCCTCTGCTCACCTGCTTCCTGCCGTCCCTCATCTTTTTCTCCACTGTTTGTTCTTGTCTTTTCTGTGGCATGCTTTTTATAAAATTGTCCACAATGACTATACCACAGCAACAGAAACCACTGACACTACGGTGTCGTCTTTGATGATATTTTTGTATCCTGCAGTGGTGTGTGTGTGTGTGTGTGTGTGTGTGTGTGTGTGTGTGTTTGTGTGTGTGTGTGTGTGTGTGTCATAGGGAATAAAGAGAAGCTCCTGACTCTGTTGCATGTTTGTGCCACAGGTCTGGTGTGCATGAAGTCGAGCACGTCTGTGGTGGAGCTCGTAATGCTGCTCTGTTCTCAGGTTGGTAACTTCTGACCTCTTCTCTCTGTCTCTTGATGTAATGTCCTCACACTTACAGTCAATTTGGTTAAAGCCTGACATTCCTGTTTCTAAAAGTTTGTTTGTTTGGTATGTTTGGGTTTTTTTTAGGGCACATAGGAAGCTTCTGAGTTATCGATCTGCCCTCTGTGAGGCAGGGATGACTATGTAATGAGCACATTGCAGATGTAATATAATATTGCTGCGCAGTTTTCCCGCAACAGTATTAAGAGCACAGACAGAATTGTGACATGCACAATATCTTAGTTTTACATATAAACACATTATGTCACAAACATTACATCTTATTCATTTTATCTGGCTCATTTAACCATCTTCAGTCACAGTAAGCTCAGTTTTCCTGAATAAAGAGAGAGCGTGACTCTTACCTTCACAGAGCCTTTCACAGAAGGAATGGGTGACCAGCTTTGTTTTTCTTTTAAGTTATGAAGTTTCTAGAAGCGCTCTTGATCTTGGAGGAGCCAAACAGTTCCTTCCTCTTGCTCTCCATTTTCTGCAGCTTTACCGCTTGCTCTCTCTATCTTCTCTCTTGACTTTTGTCCTCTTATATCTTCAGTCATGGTCAGTTTTAACGCGGTGTTTCAGTAGCAAGTGCTTTCATCTCATACCAATCTCCACACTGTCCATCTCTTCACCACTCCCTTTTCTTTTCCTCTCTGTTCCACTTCTGGGTGGCTGCTCGTCAGCATGTATAGTATTACCATTGGCTCCGGCCTTGTCTGCCATTAGAGACCCGGGAGAGCAAACCCTAGCCCAGAAATCGATCCACCGGATGGGGGGATGTAACAGGAGATAGTCCCACGTGTCCTTCACAGCCTTAAGAGCCAGTGGAGCTAATGGAGGTCTGATAGTTTGAGGCTTTCAGCAGCACTCTTATCCTGCTTCAGTCTCCATTCTCTCACATAAGCTGAGACAGGTGCATTTTCACTGACACTTGTTTCTTTCATCCTTCCTTTGAGCAGTTTTAAGACGACACTGTGCACTTTTTACAGTTTCAATGGTAAAGGATGAAGCTGCTTATATACCATCTCAAAAAAAGCTTTTTTTAATCTCTGTTTTTGAGCTTTTTACATGTTGATCAGCACAACAGCCGGCTTAGCTCATCCAGTCAGGGTTGGATGATGTAACAGTATTTACTGTGAAAGAATGAACAAATGTGTGACCAATTAAAGGAAAGCCTTGACTAAATGAGTGGAGAAACACAGCAACTGCCGATCCTTCCACACAGGTTCACTGCAGTACTGTGGATAAATAATCAGTGCTTTCAGTTTTATCCCGTGATGAACCTTTTCTATCCTGGTGAGAGAGGTCCCTTCCAGGATGACAGTGCCCCCATCACTGGGGTCACGAGTGCTCACTGAATATTTGATGAGCATGAAGTTAATGTGAGTCAAATTCTGTGGCCTTCAAGGTCAACAGATCACAACCCTTTTGAACAGCTATGGAAAATCCGTGTGTAAGACAGTGTTCTCCACTATCATCATCAAGACACCAAATGAGGGAGTATCCTTTGGAATAATTGTCCTTCCTGTAGAGTTCCAGACAATCAATAAGACACACTGAAGCTGCCTCGCAGCATCTGCTGTCATCACATTTCTGAGGCACATTCAGCAGGTTTGCCAGATATGGATTCAAACTTACTGTAGTCTCAGACTAAAAGAAAAATAAAATGAAGACTTCTATTGAAACCAGTTTATGGTTTAGCACTGAGCTTAGTCCCTCTCTGGGAAACTGAAGCTTTATATGTTTTCCTTGTTTTTTTTTATCAAACACAAAGATATTCAGATATAACTATATGTTAACACATATAATTAAAATTTTATTTATATATTGATGGGCAGCTTAATCTGTAGTAGACATATACTGTATAATTACTAGTACATGCCCAGTAATGTTTGGCCTGTTGGCGCTAGTTCCAAATTGATATACGTAATAACACTGAGAAATGTTTAAAAATAGGGGTGGCAGATGTTGCTTAGATGCTAAAAATGGGTAATTTTAGCTCGTTGCTAGGTGGTTGCTAAGCGACATGATGGCAATAATAGATCATACCTCCTGATGTAGCACGGGTGACTAAGAAAGCAGCAGATTAATTCCATTTTGTGGGTATAAATGAGATGCTAGTGTCACGAAATGTGTATGTGTAAAGTATGATGCTTTTACAAGATTTTAGATGTGCATAAACAACACAGGGTGTAAAGCAACATGACAACATCATATTGTCTGACATAGATAAGAACCGTCATGAGGCCTAAAATGTACCTGTATGCCAGGTTTGGCTGCTTCACTGCTGATGGTGTAGGAGGAGATTGAAGACAGTAAATCATCTATAAGTGTACAATAATTACTCATTAAAGCTTTAAAATAAAGAAGTAGAAGTAGAAAGTAGCAAAGCACACGAACACTCAGGTACAGCATAATTGTATTTCGGTAGCACGCTTGTGTAAATGTACATAGATATATTGCACCACTAGTCATTTTGATGCTCTAGAAAATGTATAAAAGTAGTAAAACTGGACCTATACACGTCTGTGTGTTTGTGTGTGTGTGGCATGATCTGTTCATCATTTGACCGATTATCCTCCCAGCCGTGGTTCATCCTACTCATTTTGATGTCTCTTCTACACTCAGGAGTGGCAAAACTCCATTCAGAAGAATGCTGGACTGGCTTTCATTGAGCTTATCAATGAGGGAAGGTAATCCATCACACTTAATGATTATCACCCCACATCACTCTGTAATTTACACATTAACACTAATTCTGGTATCGGTGCTTAACAACTAATGGGTGTGATAGAGCCCTAACGAGAACCTTGCCAGGATAAGTGCACAGTGCCATGTGTGACCAGCAGGAAGTCGAATCATTATTGTGCAATTACATTTACAGCTGATTTGAGCTAGTCTCATTTCAGTGCTATTCCGCCTGTTTTCCTTTTTACTTCAAACTATCGGAGTATCAGCGCAAACCCAACAAAAAAGAGCAATGTGGAAAACAAGAAACGTGAATGGAAAAGGAAAAGGATGTTAGCTGAAATCATGGTGCAGTCTTATTGCTGTACATCCCATCTGGTGGGGAATGTATATTTTCTCTAAATAGAAAGATTTCCTGCATTTTCTCTTTTTTTGGTTCCTTTTCACTTCACTATTTTTCTTGCTCCTTTACCAGACTCCTGTGCCATGCCATGAAGGATCATATTGTGCGTGTTGCCAATGAAGCAGAGTTCATCCTGAACAGACAGAGGGCTGAGGATGTACACAAACATGCTGAATTTGAGGTACACATACAGAATAAAACTTCACTCTGCCACAGTACTGTATGCATGCAAGCAAGCCTGTGAGCAAGAAGCCACATAAAGTGGGAAATGTGTATTGTTTTCAGTGGCTTTTACCTCTGAACAGTGCAGATTGCTGCAGTGTTTCAAGGTTTTTCAGGTTCATCTTATTTTCCAGAAAGTAGGTCCATCAAATTCTGAGTCCAACTATAAACTCTGAGTTGGGCAAATTTGAGTTTTCAGTTCCAGAAAGCCTGACGGGGTCAATAAACTCTGAGTTGAACGCGTGCATAAGTAATGGAATAAAAAAACCATCATTAATGGAGCTCCGATACAAAGACTCACCATGGCAACAAGTAAATAATGAGCAGAGCATCAATTTTCATCCAGCGGACTGGGAAATATGAATGTGAGTCAGTGCAGGCCATGACTGACTTTGATCTTAAAACAAAAACAGGAGAAGAGAAAAGAGTCATTTCAGCTGACAGCTGTCCAAAAAGTCAGTGTTAGGAAGAGGTAGGCTTTAAATGTTATTTTGAGCCATTAATAAAACCATGATGTCTATGTACTTAAATCAGTGGTTCATCATAAAAGCGCTCATGTTAAATATAACAAGAAACTTATTTCTAGTTGGGATTTCATGTGTGAAAAGACATAAATTTGTGCAAATGAATTCGCTCTGATGTTCACTTTAATGTCAGCCTTATCAATGAGGAAATGAAACCAGACAGCAGACAGGTTCAGGTTCAGCAGCAGTCAGTTTGCAGCTGTAAACCTGCCAGCAAGCAGATTAGGTTCATAGTCTGTTACAGACTGTTACAGACAGAGGAGTTTTCCTCTCCGAGGTAACAAACTCAGACTTTTCACTAAACCTGCTTTCTGGTGCCGGTGCTTCATGGTCTGAATAAGATGCACAAAACTCGGTCCTTCATAGTTTACATTAAATCGTGTTTTTGTAGTGTTCAATATGGATGTCTTTTTAGAATTTGGCCATTTAAATAAACTGATAAAATGATAAATTTCCCCTTAAAGTTGCAAGATGAATTTTTGAGACTGATATCCATCACTATCATTTTCTTCCATAGCATAAACATTTTTTACGAGGATATTTTTTTATTAGATTATAATAAAGTAAACTGACTTTATTGACTGTTTCATAATTGCTTCAGATAAATCTTAATATATATGCAGTATAAAGATGTTTCTCATCAGCCATTATCCACCCATTTATCAGCCTGATGTTTAAGTCCCTTGTATGCTTTTTAGCAACATTTAAAGATCCTCATCTGAACACCTACTGTACTGACAGGTGTCTCCACACACATTAATGGCGTGTGGCTTCTTGCTGTTTTTGAGTCTTGTTTAACTTTCCACCTTCCCTTCTCCTCCAGTCTAACTGTGCCCAGTACGCTGCAGACCGGAGGGAGGAAGAGAAAATGTGTGATCATCTCATCAGTGCAGCTAAGCACAGAGATCATGTGACTGCTAACCAGCTGAAACAGAAGATCCTCAACATCCTGACCAATAAGCATGGAGCATGGGGTACAATGTCACAGAGGTAAAAAGCCTGGAACTGTGTGTGGGACATTTCAGGTTACAGTTACTGCTTTAGTGCTCATGAGAGATGCCTGCAGCAGTGTGTGTAGTGATTCAGATTGTGATATAAACTGATGAATAAACCAACCAAAATGTGCAGTACCTGAGCTAAAGCACACAGAGAGAGCTGACTCATACCATCATTCCTGCCTGGTAGCATTATGAGACTGATGGCCTTATTTTTATATACAATGAATCTGCTTTTGCTCGTCCAGATCTTCCTGCAGGCTGTCAGCCACTCAAAGAAAGATGTGATGTAACTTTAGGACGTAATATGCAACATCTAAAGCCTTTATTCAGTATGTTGCTATTGAAATAACTATTGGCTCTTAAAAATTCATAATTCAATACTATTTATTTCACCTCTTCATCTAAAAGCCAGTTATTTGTGTTTGCAGAGTGGGAAAGGCCCTTATGGTCAAATGATGCCCTTTGTCCCAATAACAAAGAAGCTTTTGACTGTAGGAAATTAGTTTTGGAAGTTTCTAGCATAGATGTCACACATCATCTCTCTCTTTCCAAATGTGCTACAACTAAATTTACTCATCCTTTGACCTCCCCACTTTCAGCCAATTACACGACTTCTGGCGTCTAGACTACTGGGAGGATGACCTGAGGAGGAGACGGAGATTTGTGCGAAATGCCTTTGGATCGACTCACGCTGATGTGCTGCTCAAACCTCTGGATGACTACAGTAAGTAGTGTACTGACTTGCTCAGTTCCTGTTTTGTTTTGTTTTTTCTCTCCTGCATTATCTGACATGCACACTTCAAACGCAAACAGGTACAGAAGATGAGGAGAAGGAACTCAAGTCAAAAAAGAATTTTCGGAGCCAGTCGGTGGTCACCCAAAACCCGGAGGCGGAGTTGATGCTGGAGGGAGACGATGATGCTGTTAGTCTGCTGCAGGAAAAAGAGATCGATAACCTTGCTGGTAAGAAACGAGCATGTACACGGGTACACACACACACACACTTTATTGCGGTCTGACTAAACTTTCTATGACTCTTGTTTTTAGTACGTTTTCGTCCAAGACTTTTTATCTCCAAAGGCAAGTTTGGCACTTGAAAGTTTTGCAGCTACTTTCACCATCTGGCTGATTTTTCCGACTCAAGAAGATTAAATCATAATTTACTAAAAACTGATGCAAATCAGAACAAACACCTTGTTTAATCCAGTGATTCCTCCCTGACTTTCAGAACTAATTGGTCATTTACAAGCGTAGGCAAAGAAGCCAATCAATGGTTAATCTCAACTAACATGAAATGACCGTAATGTGCTGTTTTATATTCTGTTATGTATCATGCTTATTGTCATGATGCTGGTACTTAAATGAATAACTAAAGCAGCAACACCTGACCAATTACTTTGTCCTCGAAGGTCCAGTGGTTCTGAGTACTCCAGCTCAGTTGGTAGCTCCAGTGGTGGTGGCTCGAGGTACTCTGTCCATCACTACGACTGAGATCTACTTTGAGGTAGATGAAGAGGATCCTACATTTAAGAAGATGGACCCTAAAGTAAGAACAAATTGTTTTTATTTTGATTAATTAGCGCACAGAAAGAGAAAGGGGAAAGGAGACTGTGAGGTGGGACAGATGCTTTCTTTCCCCCAATCATGTCCACCCTCAACAGGTGCTGGCCTACTCAGAGGGTTTGCATGGCAAATGGATGTTCAGTGAGATCCGAGCTGTGTTCTCCAGACGATACCTGCTGCAGAACACTGGACTAGAAGTTTTCATGGCCAACAGAAGTAAGTCTGCAGAGTTGTTATTACTGAAATGATCATACTCACAGGTGACAGTAATGAACCTAATTCAGTATAGAATGAATAGCACTACGTAGTGCATTTAAATGTGTTTTTTGATATCAGCTCAAACTTATGTGAGTGATTGGCCTTTAATCTGCATTAACTGTATTTCTTCCTCCTTCCAGCGTCTGTGATGTTCAACTTCCCCGACCAGGCCACAGTCAAAAGGGTGGTCTACAGTCTCCCGCGGGTTGGTGTAGGAACGAGTTATGGCCTGCCACAGGCCAGGTATGTATAGCTCTGTCCATCTCTGTCTTAGAATAGGAATCTGGCCAGGTTTGATAAAAGGAAGTATACACTTCACGTATGTATGCTTGTGTACATTTCAGACGAATTTCGTTGGCCACTCCTCGTCAGTTATTCAAGTCATCCAACATGACACAGCGCTGGCAGCGGAGGGAGATCTCTAACTTTGAGTACCTCATGTTCCTCAACACTATTGCAGGTAAAGTCCTCATTCTGCTACTTATTTGGTTGCTTCGATTGCCAAAGAAAGAAGGCACACCCTTAACCTTTCAATAAACACTTTGTTGAAGAGACCAGACAAAGAAAGTGGGAGATATGCAATATGATGAATGCCTCGTCTGCAGTTTGTCAAATTGTTCTTTATATACTAGAAAATAGATTTATAAAAAATGAATAAAGCCTCATGTTTTAATATATATTGACACACTGTGGAAGTAACAGAAGTGCAGTTTCAGTGACACAAAGAAAACTGATTGCATTTTAGTTTAAATCCCAGCATCAGCAGCTTCCACTTTCATCTCTCTGCTCGACTGTCTTTTACACAAATGTGCATCTTCAGTTAATCTTCAGTGTGTATAACATTTCATCTTGGCTCAGAAGTTAGTTAATATTTTAGCACGAGTCCAGCATAATAGATGTCTTAGATTTTAAAATATTTATAGCAACATTTTCCCCCCAAGTAACATTTACAAAATCATTGTAGCGTTTGTATTAATCTAAGAATAGAAAACTCAAAGCTGTGTTGTAATAAACTGTTATGTAAGATAAATGATCTGTGTATTCTTACAGTGTTTTTTATAACAAGACTAACACCAAAGCATTGTCATTACACTGTTGTGTCTTCTGCAGGGAGGACCTATAACGATTTGAACCAGTACCCTGTCTTCCCTTGGGTCTTGACCAACTATGATTCAGAGGAGCTCGATCTCACACTACCTGGCAACTTCAGAGACCTTTCCAAGGTTAGAGCCCTCAGACATACGACTCATTATGCACCTTTGTGTGTGTGCTACTTGGGCTCAAATGAATGAAAGTCAAGAAATACCATTTACAGTACATTCTGTACCGAGACAATAGCAGGAATCTCTTATCATATCCCCAGCAAGAGCAAGAAAACAAATATTCCTGCAGTGCTGATTAATGCTAATGTGTGGCTTCTCTTCTAAGTATTGAGCCAGTTATTTTTTTCTGATTGTTTTTTTCTAGCCAATCGGTGCCCTGAATCCTAAGCGAGCAGCATTTTATGCTGAACGCTACGAGACATGGGATGATGACAGCGCACCTCCTCACCACTACACAACCTTATACTCCACTGCTCATTCAACACTGATGTGGATGCTCAGAATAGTGAGTGCCTACTTAACACACTTACAAACTGTAACGCCTAAATGAACACGTGTCAGATGCTCAAGGCTGCTTTTCAAATGAGTGTATCTATTTTTGTGCTTGTAGGAGCCCTTTACAACATTTTTCCTCAGCGCTAATGATGGTAAGTTTGACCATCCAGAGAGAGGCTTTTCTGGTATCGGTCGCTCGTGGAGGAACTGCCAGAGAGACACTGCTGATGTCAAGGTAAAGTGGAGCAACCTACTGAAGTGACTGGTTTTAGGTTATTCGTAAAGTATAAATTTAACATAAATCCATCAGCACCTCTCTCATCTGTAGACTCCGCAACCACAGGGAGTTGAACCTTGAAATTCTTTACCCTTCAAAGATGTGCAACATGATATTCATATTCCTGGATGTTTAGTACCCTTTGTACACTTTGACTGTATTCATCTGAAGTAGAGAGTAAACTACATGGAAGATGCTGAGCATTGTGGTAACATGTTGGTCAGGGTTGACTCATGGCTATGAATAGCAGATCGTCATAATAACTGAGCAATATTAAAACCATACCTACTGCTCAGCAGTATTGCTCAAATTAAACATCATGGCTGCATTATGTTTTGTACAGGGTTTGCCTTATGCTTGTAGTGTTGTATGCATTGATATCAGCAGATTATCTAGCATGGGTTGTCTAATGCAGTGTGGTGGAAAATGTGCAGTATATAGTAACATAGCTTAATTTCTGAAGCAGAGAGCACAATTAAAGTTGAATTCAAAGATGGGTGGTATAGGTTGTCTGAAACAGGTGAAGCAAAGGGGCCATTCACATCCCACACTCAGACATTCTTTTCATTTTTTATGTTGTTGTGTGTTTTTGCTGTGTTGGTTTTATGCTCATTTCTGAGCTTGGAATAGTTTTTCTAGCTAAAAATATTCTGTGCGTTGTGTAGGCGCTGATTAAAAAATGTGTTTTCGGTTTTGTCCATAAGGAGCTGATCCCAGAGTTCTACTACTTGCCCGAGATGTTTGTCAACAGTAACGAGTATGAGCTGGGGATACGCGATGATGGAGTTCCTGTGTGTGATGTGGAGCTTCCTGTCTGGGCCAAGAAACCTGAGGACTTTGTCCGCATTAACCGCATGGTAAGAGAAACAGGAAGTCTTTTTTTTTTATTTTTTGTGTAATTAAACCTGAACTTTTTTGCTTTTCTTGGCCCTTTTCTCTCTCTCTGCAACACTCATGGTGTCCAGGCATTGGAGAGCGAGTTTGTGTCGTGCCAGCTTCACCAGTGGATTGATCTAATATTTGGCTACAAGCAGCGAGGTCCAGAAGCAGTGCGAGCTCTGAATGTGTTCAGCTTCTTGTCCTATGAGGGAGCAGTCAACCTAGACAATCTAGAGGCTGTGCAGCGTGAGGTTGGTTAACAAATTATTATTATTATTATTATTATTATTATTATTATTATTATTATTATTATTATTATTATTATTATTATTATTATTATTAAAGTGCCGACAGACTTACATGATTTTCTAGTGCCACAACAGGGAGTGATTTCTTCAAAATTGTAGTCATTGTAGTGTTTAAAACTCTGTAAGTAAACTGTACGTATATATATTTGCATACTTACTAAATCTAAGTAATGGATTTTAAGTAAGTGACTGTGTTAACCCGTTCTCTTCCTCTCTCTCTAGCTGATTGAGGCCCAGATTCAGGCTAGTGGTCAGGTGCCCTCCCAGCTGCTGATAGAGCCACACCCACCTCGATCCTCCGCCATGCACCTGGTGAGATATCTCAACAGCCTTAGCGAATCTTGAAGTTTCTTTGTGCATGCTTACACAAACACTCCTGAGAAAAACACCAAGCGTAGGCACATAAAAAAAAAAATTAAAAAAAATAATTTTGTGACCACTACAATGGACAAAAGGAGGACATTTGAAGTCAGCTGCAGAGCCACAGAAATAAAAACATAGATTTTTGCAGATTTACAGACATTCTTTGAAGCATATTTATGCTTTGAATCTAAGTATTAATCTCCCCAATGCATCAGTTATTTTAAGTCCTCATTGTCCAAGATGAATAGCTTCCATTAACAAGGTGTAAGATACGTATGTGAGGTTTTATTACACATTGTAATATGTAAGGATGTTTTTAGCCTCTCTGTACTCCCTGATACCCTCAGCAGCATGAGGCCTCAGTGTTTCTACATCAGAGCCATCCATGTCAACCCAAACCCGTCAGACCCTGAGCCCTCAACAACCGGTGCATCCACCTCCTCTCCTAGACCTAGAGCCGCCCTCAGTGTGTGTACCTGCTCTGACCCTGTGCTCCCACTAATATACCTTTTCCCCTTCCTTCCCTCTGTCCCATCTGTTCTGTCTGTCCCTCTTCCTCCGTCTCCATCCCCCTTACTCCAACCTACCCTCCTCCCTCTGCCCTTCTCTCTCTTGCCCTTCCTGTCTTTCCTTTTCTCTTTCTCTGTCTGTCTCACCAGTGTTTCCTTCCCCAGAGCCCTCTGATGTTTAAGGATCAAATGCAGCAGGACGTCATCATGGTGCTCAAGTTTCCCTCCAACTCTCCCGTAACACACGTTGCGGCCAACACGCTGCCCCACCTTAGCATACCAGCAGCCGTCACAGTCACATGTAGCCGGCTGTTTGCCGTAAACCGCTGGCACAACACAGTCGGTGAGTGTGCATTGATGGAAATTGGTGTGACATTTTATAGATGATTAAAGAATTATTATGATTGACTTCCCAAAGCCTGTAATGGTTATATACTTACTGCTGAGACCTACAGCATTTTCTTTTGTTGTTTTTTATTCCCCTTTAGTTTTGTGTTGTTCACACCCTGGATGTTGACATAGAAATATTTGTTAATTAAAGCTTCAGTTAACCTTATAAATGACCTCATTAGCGCAACAGACTTAGTGTAATTAATCATGGTAATGTAATTATACAGGGTCACGGGGCAGCTTAAGTGGCTTTTACTATTGACTGCCACACAAGGCACTTAATTTTTAATGTATGCTTGCATCAGAGCCCCCATCAGAGAGCGGTAGATCAGTTATTTTACACCTTTTTAAGATGTTTAAATAGATGATTGTGTAATATTTGTGCCTTAAACCCTTCAGGCCTCCGTGGAGCTCCGGGATACTCTCTAGAACAGGCTCATCATCTACCCATTGAGATGGACCCTCTCATTGGTCAGTGCACAAACGTTTCTGCAGCAGATTTTATCTGTTCAAAAGGTTATGGATGAATGTACATGCATTTTTTTTGCACCAGAGATGGATTGTAGCCCAACTGGCTAACTTTTGGAGTCTATCTGGATCTGGATCCCTGAATTTATTTTAATGATTTTTACAATTGTGGGTTATAGCAGAACTGGGCATTTTACATATTATCATCACAAATTGAAATCAGAGCCATGTTGTGGAGTGAATTTACAGCATTAATGGATTAATGCAGCTCTTGTTTTTGTATAAGCAGCTGCAGAATTGCCTTATAGTACTTGCACACCATATTAATATAGTTAAGTACACATTTTCTGTAAGTAGAGAAATGCCAGATCACTGGAGAAACTGGCCAAAAATCACGATACCTTGGGGATTTAGATATGCTCTTAACCATTTTCCATTTTTATGTCTTCATTAGCCTGATTACATCTCTTTGCTCCCATGCAGCAAACAACTCAGGCGTGAACAAGCGTCAGATCACTGACCTGGTGGACCAGAGCATCCAAATCAACACACACTGTTTTGTGGTTACTGCTGATAACCGTTACATCCTCGTGTGCGGCTTCTGGGACAAGAGCTTCCGTGTTTATTCCACAGAAACTGGTTGGTTTTGAATTATTAATAAGACATGTCAAGCACTAAGTACTGTAAGCATTTCCTCAAGGCTGTCAGGTTCCTTTTTGAAGTTTAAATTTATGATTCTGTCAGAGGTTTTGCTTTGCATGTTTATGAATTTGTAACACGGAGTAGATGGAGTCTTTTTTGCAATTACATGCGGGTACATGCAGTTAGTTGCTGTATTTACTGATCCTGGGTTTAAAAAGGAGACTCTATAATAACTAGCCCCCCTAATAAACATCACGAAGCACTTTTAGTGAGTGTGAGAAGAGGACACACAAACACACACATTGAAAAACTTCTCTTCCTGCTTCCTCTCCACACAGGAAAGCTGACCCAGATCGTTTTTGGCCACTGGGATGTGGTGACGTGTCTGGCTAGGTCTGAGTCCTACATCGGTGGAGACTGCTACATCGTGTCAGGATCCAGAGATGCCACTCTTCTTCTGTGGTACTGGAGTGGACGGCACCATATTATTGGGGACAACCCTAACAACAGTGAGTGGTGAAGTGGTGGAAACAGGATGTATGAAAGTCGACCGTTTGTTGTGTGTGTCATAAATGCGTGAACGTGATTTAATTTCAAATTAAATTAAATATGTAGATTTCATTTTTAGAGTGGTGATTTGTCTCCTGACTATCTTTTCTTTAGGCGACTATCCTGCTCCCAGAGCAGTACTGACAGGACATGACCACGAGGTGGTGTGTGTGTCCGTCTGCGCGGAGCTGGGATTGGTTATTAGTGGAGCCAAAGGTTTGTATGTCTCCTTATGTCTGCGCCCAAAATGGTATAATTTTTAAATTTAGACTTATATGCAAAGTGAATTTTTAATGTAATTAAAAGGCAAAAATGAAAGAAATAATGTTGCACATTAGAGAAAAGTGAACATTAATCATTGCTGTTGCTATTAGCAAACTTTATAACTATCTTGCTTTGATCGCCTTTCAGAGGGTCCGTGCCTCGTCCACACTATCACGGGGGACCTGCTTCGAGCCCTGGAGGGTCCAGAGTTGTGCCAGCAGCCTCGCCTCATTTCAGTGTCTAGCGAGGGACACTGCATCATCTACTATGAGAGAGGCCGCTTCTGCAACTTCAGCATAAATGGAAAACTGCTGGCACAAATGGAGGTCAACGATTCCACACGGGTAAAGCTGTCAGAGCGACTCGGATGCTTTAATATTTCTTGCTGTGCACCATATTTACACATAAACTAAGAGCTACTTTTAACTTTGACTCTTTTTCTTGTTTTTCTCTGTCCAGGCAATCCTGTTGAGTAGTGATGGGCAGAACTTGGTGACAGGAGGCGATAATGGAGTTGTTGAGGTGTGGCAGGCATGTGATTTCAAGCAGCTTTACATCTATCCAGGCTGTGACGCCGGAATCCGTGCCATGGACTTATCACATGACCAGAGGTAAAACAGGAACATGACAGACACTGCATCACATTTAAGAAACTTTACAAAAGTGAATCTAGATTACAGGTGTGATTGGTTCTCTCCCCTCAGGACTTTGATCACTGGCATGGCGTCTGGCAGCATTGTGGCGTTCAACATAGACTTCAACCGCTGGCACTACGAACACCAGAACAGGTACTGAGGTGGACAGTGTGAGGAAGAGGAAGATGGAGAGAGGAGAGGCGTGATGCATTCTGCTGTGTATCTGCAGCACAGGGGAAACTACAGGTACAGAGACGAAGGAAAAACAAGTACCGGACCTTAGGCTCTATTCCCTTGTGAAGTTCACTTGATTTTAGGATGCGACGGCGCTGGTGGAAGCAGCTTCCTCTGTGCATACGTGTATGTACACACACGTGTGTAACCACATAATACCCAGAAGATACACACCAAAACCCGCTAATAGAATAGGAAGACTGCAATAGGAAACAGGAGCAAGTTGAGCAGATATTGTAGAGGTCCTTCATACCTGTACCACTCACAGGACTGGTACATTTGCTGTTCCTGGTACGTTTAATTCCTCACAGACAGAGTTTTCTTTTACCTTTTTTTTTCTTCTTTTTTTTGGTTTAATATTTTGTTCTTTACTTTTCATTTGAGGAGAGTTCAGCACAGGAGTTATTTGGGTGGATCATTAACGAAGATTTCTTCATTGGGTCTAAACTGATTAGAAATGGTCAGGAATGAACCAGCTCTACCCCATTCTTCAAAAACAGGTGCTATTGGCTTGATCTTAAATTCACCCTTGAAAACTTGTTGGAAGTTATAAATTTTTATTTGTTTGATTTTTTTTTTATTTTGTCTGTTTTAGAATGTTAATTCATGTCTTTCTTTACCCTCAGCAGGCTTAAATCAGACTTTTATGTGAAGAAGGCTCTGCTTCCTTCAGAGTCTACACTTGTTCTTTCACTACACAAACTGCGCTTATCACCTTTAATTTATTAATGACTTGCTGTATGTAAAATACTGTGTAATAATTATTATAATGTTGACAAGACTGATGGTAATAACGGTGGTAATTGTTTTGCCAGGAAAGGTAACGATAAAGAGGTCTTATCAGTGCCACCGAGGATGACAAACATGATTTCCTTTGTATATTTGGTGATCGTTCTGTCAAATATGTACATATAGTCTTGGTTCAGGCTTGGTGGGAGACTTAATCAGCTGAATAAGACTGAAAGCGCAAAGGAAACTTTCACTTATCCACATTTGTTGATTATTTAAAAAGAAAAAGAATCAAATCAGTGTAAAAGTTTGTTTTGTATTTGCACTTTGCACCAATCACATATCATTATTTATTAGCTTGGTTCTTTCTGGTCGGCTGCCATTTTGTTTAGGTCCATTTTCCTACGGGATTATTTGTGCATTGATGTTTGTATTTAAAACGTTGAGCTCATGTGTGATTATAAGTTTTACAACCTCACAGTTGTAAGCAATATCATGATTCTGTAGCTGATAGAGGCGGGAAGGAGGGCGGCGAGAGGATGAAAAGTGAGATGTACTGTATGTGTGAAGCCATCTTGATCAAATGCGCACATGCACATACTCTATCGACAGGTTCAACTTACGTATCCAAAAAAAGGTTAAATATTTTTGGATCTATGAAACCCTAAAAAACTATTGTATTCATGTTTTATTGCAAAGATGTAAAATATGACATGTGTGAGTTGGAAAAAAAATCATGATAAAATAAAATATGCAAAGAATTTGATGACTTGGCTTTTCACTGATCACGTAAATCACACGGACGCACGCATTTATCGCCCGTTTCAATGAGATCTTACTTCCTCGAGTGAGAAGTGAGTCGAGAGGTCGCTGAGATGAAATGTTGCGTCGTGCACACACACGAGACATTTTCTACAAAACTGTTTTAAACCTGCTTCTGTGGAGCTTCTTCGAGTAACACAGTAACAAAAAATCCTTTCACTAAATGATGTTTAACTGACAAAATAACATAAAAGAGGGTTTCAAGTTGCTTGTTTATTTTTTTATTTCACCACATTAAAATAGCCATTTGGTCACGTCACTGAACTCTGAAACACATTTACATCTTTTTGCCACATTAAACTGAACGCTAAAATAATCTGTGAACTTTCACCATGACACTGGGAACAGATGTGTATTGCCTAGAAAAGAAGTAGACAAAAACTTACCAGTCTTATAAAATACAATATTGCCAACTGTGATTTAGATACTAAAGTGGCCACACATTTTTCTCATCCGGCATAATGTAACCCTCTAACAGCCAAGTATTATACAGGCCAGTTGGCCTTATTCTGCACTTTTGGGTGTAGAATAAAAAAATAAAATCATGTTCATCTTTCAGGAACCTTTTGAATGGTCGAGGAGTTACAGTAATGTGAAGCACACATGGTGAAATCTAGGAGGAGTTCATTTTTCTGTCTATGTTCAGACAGCAGTACCTTGTGAATGCTTCGGGCTGCCACAAATGATGTCTGTAAACCTCGTCTTCTCTTCTTTCCAAAGGCGTTGGAATTTTTTCCGCAGCACAAATGGTAACGAAGTTACGGTCATTTAAAACTTGCATGCTAAAGTGATGGAGTAAACATGTCAATTTCAAATAATGCAAATTCCATGTTTAGTTAAATTCCATATAATAGTTGTTGTTTCTAATTAAGCCTTTAAAATAGTCTTATAAGAGCCTTACATATTCATTTATTCAAACACAATCCAGTGCATTGTATGCACGGCACTGACCGACCATTGGAAACAATCTGGAGCTTCGGTGTCTTGCCCAAGGACACTTCAGGGTGAGGAGGGGAGGGCCAAGAAATAAACCAACAACTCTGTGATGCTGGCCCACCTGTTCAGTTTTAGGCATGTCTCAGGTCTTTGTGTTCAGTAAAAATTATCTTCAGTCAGTCGGGAAAGAAAAAGGAACGTTTTGAATTTAAAAGGGTAAATGTGAAACTTGTGGCGTCTCATGCTGATTTTTGTACAAAGTTTTTTTTTTTGAATAACACTTGCTCAGTAAGGATTTGGTAATAATGGGGTAACAATTAAAATAAAGCAAAAATCAATAAACATGTAATGCCCTTTAATTATCATGCAATTGCAAAGATAATAACCAGATAACAGCTTGGTAACAACCATGATTTTTATCTGGGTAATGTTATATACTAGTAATATATACTACAATGTATATAACTGGGTAATAACTAGGTGTATTGACGTGGAAATAAAGGTTACTGCCTATGATTTAAAACTAGCCATTAAGTATTATGATATTTTAGTAATGCATGAGCAATAGCATGAGCATTTCTGTGCAGTATTCAGAATTATTTTCTGATGTAGTCATTATGGTAGTAACCTCACAGTAAGAAGGTAATACTAATACTACTGCCATATTAAAACTCTAAAATCAATCTTACCTCACATTAAAATCGCCTCTGTTTGTTTATAATGATGTAATTATGTTTAATGCTGTGGGTTATTACCTGGAAACGTTTGTGGTAGTTTCTGTGTAGTAACAATAAATCAGTCTTTCTGAACACACTTTATTAAAGAATGTTAAATAAAACTGCAGAGAAATTACAATGTTATTGGTCATAGGCTATTATATTCTTACCAAAACATTACTGTACAATTACCAACTAAACTAACTTTACATTTGTTTCCACATCACCCCCCCCCCACACACACACACACACACACACACACTATTCC
>VUQK01003112.1:3732-14161 GCA_015106715.1 Bujurquina vittata | reverse complement strand
AACAAAAAATGTGTTTGGACCTCGTTTTTTTTTTTTTGGGGGGGGGGGGGAGTTTTTTAGACTTTTATTCATGTGCACACAGCTGCTCTAAGGACTGTCTGTGCACATGCCGAGCCACACCACTGATGTTGGCATGATCGCAGTAGTCCCAAATAGTTCTTGAAACAAACAAACAAAAAAGCCCAAACCTAATGTCATCATGAAACAAAGCATTAAATGGACATTAAACAGCCTCTTAACAGAGACTTATGACACTCATTTTCAGCGCCTTAGTCTTGGACTCTACTAGAATAGCTTTGCCTCTTTCTCAGTTCAAGTTAATCCTTGTTTCCATCCATCCATTTTCTTCTGCTTTTCAGGGTCGCAGGGGGTCTGGAGCCTATTTTAGTTATTGTCTAAAATAAGCTGTTTTAGCACTACCCTTTCAAACCAGCTTAATTCTGATTGGTTTCCCCCTTGTAAACAGAAGGTTTGAACAGCAGGTGGGTGGGGCTTTTGTGCTCAAAGCATGAACTATGTGCCCATATCACTGACATCCCCTATCACTGACAGCATGCAGAGTAAAAGACTGTCAGCACTGATCTCATTAATTCAAACTGCCTGTGAAATATGAGTATCCACCACTTGAACAGTGTAAGAAATTACAGAAAAAAATCAGAGCCTCCTTTAAAATGTACCTACTTTGCAAGCATTGTGGAGGCAGTGAAAGCCAGATATTCAGAACAGGCTTCTGCCATCATCCATCTGTATGTATTAATCTGCGCTTTTTTTTCCCCTTTTTTGGCCAGCACTGGTGCCGATGAACTAAATTACAGGAAGTGGCAACTGAGCGTTAGTGTGTGTGTGTGTGTGTGCGTGTGTGCATGTGTGTAGGTGGGATTTGCTGCAGGCCTATATCCACTCACATGTTCACCTTCTCAGTAGCTACAGAACAGCAGCCTCATGCCCCACTCCTGTCCACAATCAGTTGCCAAACACTGACACTCCCATTGGTGTGAAAACTGCAAACCAACATTAGTGGAAACAAAACGTGAAGCAGAGGTTTCTCTTTCTCTTTGTGTCTGAAATGGTGCTCTTTGGCGCACTCTGCTGGATCATAGGTGACAGAAAAGACTTGAATACATAGAGAGTATTTACATTAAAAGTATTAGAGTTGGGTTAATGAAACACATAATATCATTACAGTATTCTTTGTATTGCCATAACTGTTAAGCCTATAAAACCTTGGTAACTTCTTCCTATTGCTCATAAACTGCTTCATAGACAATCTTAACATGAAGCCATTATCTGTCAGCAGATTAACATACTGATACTTAATCAATCAAGAAATGATCACTGTGGAATTTTTTTTTTTGACAGGATCTGAAATTACTTGAACCCCCACATAGATCATTACACAAAAATGACATAAATGCATGCAGTACAACACAACAGCACACAACAAAGACAGGCAGAAGAATGTGAAAACCACAAAGAGGTCCCTGGATGTGTGGCAACACTTAGAGCTGTTTTGGCATCATTTATGATATGTTACAAAATACTTTATTTATCAGCAGACCACACTGCTCTTGACACAAATGTGTGATAGAAAATCGCCATAGTTTTGCAGCAAACGTTGGAGGATAACGCCTTCCTTAAAAAAAAATGAACCCTGCTCATTCCCATGTTGTATAAAGGATCTGTGTTGGTGTTCCAGTTCAGCCTGTTGCCTGAGTGGGTACTCAGGTACTTTTTCAACACATCAACATCCTGTCCCAGGATAAGAACAGACATGTGATGAACTTCAATCACCATCTCTCACTTTCATTTTCACATTCAGAAGCAAAATAATACTGAGTATAATATATATATATATATCTGTGTAAGTAAGTGGGCCCTCAGAGTGCTTTCTTTCACAGACTGATGAATCTCTCTTACAGGAAATCTTGTATATCATGTGCAATAATATTGCAATAGGTGCCTTGCAGAGAGCCATCTGCTCTTTAACATTTTACTGCCATTTAAAATTTCTGAGGTCTTCCACTTTTCTTCCTGCCTGGCAGCTCCATCTTCAGCATCCTTTGTCCACGCGTCCAGATCATCTCAGCATACATCGCAGCAGAGTCTCACATCTTGTAAACCTTCCCTTTCACCCTTGCTGCTCTCCGTCTATCACAAATCATCCCTGACACTCTCCAGCCACTCCACCCTGCCTGCACGCTCTTCTTCACCACTCTTCTGAACTGTCTGTGGTATGCGTACTCATTCATCTTCACCATCTCTACTCCGTGCATGTTCACATGTACACCTGTCTCCCTCTCATTCACACACACGCATTCTTTCATTCCTCTCCTCACTACAGATTACTCCCCATTTATCGGGACTTGGCACCAGCTCAGCCTGTGATGCCTAGTTCATCTGCAATATTATGGTCAGAGGTGAGGTTTTATATTTGGGCCTTATGATCACCAAGAATCAAAAATTAAGATCCTCCTTAAATTTTACTCCAATTATTTAGAAAAGTTAAAAGAACGTGAATCAGTGGTTACAGAGAGATTTATCTTTGGGTGGGCAGAGTGTTGAATTCTACACATTATATAAGGAAAAGTGTTGTTGTGAATGGCTATGAGTCTGTAAGGCTTAAATTTTTGGACTTTACCGCTATGAACAATACATTTAAAATTAATTGGGCTAGAAATTTTATAAAAACCCCAGCATCAATTTGGAATTTTATCCACCAATACATTTTTTATAGTTTTGGTGGCCCTCATTTTATTCTAAGGTGCAACTCTAAGGTGGATAAACTCCCTGCTAAACTCTCTGTATTTCACAAACAGGTTCTCCCAGCCTGGCAAAAAACATGCTTCACTGCTTTTTACAATGAGGTCAAACAATACATTTGGACAATTAAAGATTCTGATAAACAAAAGGCGCTATAACTATTAAGAAATGTACGGCTTTGAATGTAGTCTTGGACTGTATAATATTAACTTTTATATATTTTAAGATATGTGATGATGTTGTATGCTGTTTTGTTCTGTTATTGGTCCAGCTTGATAAATAAAGTTGGGCAGGAAAAAAAATGGCGTCGTCAGAGTCGTGACGTTGGGCGTAAAACACGTAGAACGTTAGGCACGTTCGGATCCAGAAGCGCAAGTGGAACTTTTCAGAGGTTTTGGATGTTTCACATGTTTCAGTGTTAAAAACAAGTCCGCTTTTAAACTTATGCTGTTGACTAGCATATGCAACTTTTCTTGGGCAATGTGCGCACTCGTAGTTCACTTATATTCGCAGTTAAGCCACTCTGTTGCTTTTTTGCTCTGTCTGCAATAGCAGCAAAGCTAACGTTGTTAGCTGCGTGGCTAACACGTTCTTCATTCATTCCTTTTAACTGGACACTGTTAGCATAGTTACAGCTAACGGTGTTAGCTAATCTTGTGATTTAACATCAGTTTAATGAAGGAGGTGGCTGACATTTTTCCTTTTACTATTTATGACCCGGTTCAGGTGACTGTGATCCAACATGTTTCGTCCCAAACCGACTCTGAAGGACCGACAGCACCTGTACAAGCTCATCATCAGCCAGCTGCTCTACGATGGATACACCAACATCGCCAACAGTCTCATCAATGAGGTGAAGCCACAGAGCGTTGTGTCTCCCTCTGAGCAGCTCATGCAGCTGGCAAAGATAGGTGAGCACTGAGGCGTTTTCTAATGTTCAGTACAACCTCTTGGGGTGGGAGGATACTTGACAGTTTTTGGTGCACCGATTTCATAGCGTCTGCTTTGAGACTAGCTATTTTTATGATCATTCTTATGTGTAGGATGCATTCGTCCATCTCACCTCAGTAGGATTTTTTATGGGGAAGAAAAGTGATTTAATTACTTTGAAGGTGACATGGTTGTTAGTGCCAGAGAGGATGGCTACCAGGATTTTCCTTACACAGCCATCTCTGCAAAAAATGGATTGAAAAGGATAAAATATGAGTGACATCTAATGACTTGTTCACACCAGAGGTTAGACGAGAATGGACAAACTGCTTCGAGTTGATAGGAAGGCAGTAATAACGAAAATGACCACATTTTGCAACCAAAGTGTGCAACAAAGCATATTTGAATGCACAACACATCGACCCTTGAAGCAAGTGGGTTACAGCAACAGCGGAAGACCACACAGAGTGTCACCTCTGCTAGCTAAGAAAAGGAAACTGAAGCTACCGTTTGCACAGGTGCACCAAAATTGAACAATAGAAGATTGAAAAAAATTGTGCCTGTTGGTCAGAGGAGTCTTGATTTCTGCCACATCACTCAGAGGGTAGGGTCAGAATTTGGTGTAAACAACATGAGCACATTGCCTTATACAGCAGTTCATGCTGTTGGTGGGGGTGTAATGATGTGGGGGATATTTTACAGGCACACTTTGGGCCTTTTAGGTACCAGCTGATGATTGTTTAAATGCCACAGCTTGAGTATTGTTTCTGACCATGTCCTCAATCTGGTTTCTTGAAGATAACAGTGAGTTCACTGTACTCAGCAGTCACAACCTTTGGGATTTGGTGGAATAGAAGATTCACATCATGGATGTGCAGTCAACATCTGCAGCAGTTGCATGATTCATCTAATTTATCTGCACTGGACTCATTTTGATTCAAAGTGAGATTCAATAGTTTCCTCCATTCTGCATTTAGAGTTGGAGTTTTTCCGTTTTCATCTTCACAAACACTCATGTGGAGCTGATGTCTTTCAAGCTTCTACCTTCTGTAATGTCTTTTATAGAGACACTGGACACTGTTTTCCTCTTGTCCTCAGGGAGGAGATTCAGGACTATAAAGCGCAGAACAAACACACTAAAAACAGCTTTAAAAAATAAAGAAAATGTCTGATTACAGAATGAGTGAGTTTACTTTGTCTTTTAGGACTGATTTTTAAGTTCTCTGCTGTTACTACTTTTACTAGAATCAGTCTATCCGGGCCTATATTCTCATATTCCCGGGGCTAATGCATCCTTTGGACAACAGTTGTTTTCTCCATGTCTTGGTTTTTGTGCTTTTCTGTCCTTTTTGTGCTGTGTCTTCAGGCCCTAACTGTACAACCTTTGATCCATTACAGGGATGGAAAATGACGATAGTGCCGTTCAGTATGCCATTGGCCGCTCAGATACAGTAGCGCCTGGTGTTGGCATTGATCTGGAATTTGATGCAGATGTCCAGACCATGTCTCCAGAGGCGTCAGAGTATGAGACCTGCTACGTCACATCTCATAAGGGCCCTTGCCGTGTTGCCACATACAGTCGAGATGGTCAGCTGATTGCTACTGGCTCTGCTGATGCCTCCATCAAGATCCTGGATACCGAACGCATGCTGGCCAAGAGTGCCATGCCCATCGAGGTGAGGCTGGTCCGACATCACAGGTATGCTGGATGTTTTTAAGCCATTGTGCTGACCTTATTTTAATTTCTACCTATGCCAGGTGATGATGAATGAGACGGCACAGCAAAACATGGAGAATCATCCTGTGATTCGGACACTGTATGACCACGTTGATGAAGTCACCTGCCTTGCCTTCCATCCCACTGAACAAATTCTGGCATCTGGCTCAAGAGATTACACCCTGAAACTGTTCGACTACTCGAAGCCATCTGCAAAAAGAGCCTTTAAATATATACAGGTCAGATAAATGGTTCTGTTGATAGTTTAGAATGACAAAGCTAATGTGTAAAACAAACTTTGTAATCCAATTCTTGCCTAATCAATTTACCCGCAGGAAGCAGAAATGCTGCGTTCAATCTCGTTCCACCCTTCAGGTGACTTCCTGCTAGTAGGTACACAGCACCCTACCCTGCGGCTCTATGACGTCAACACTTTCCAGTGCTTCGTGTCCTGCAACCCATTGGACCAGCACACAGACACCATCAGCGGCGTCAGCTACAACCCCACCGCTAACAGCTATGTCACCTGCAGCAAGGACGGCAGCATTAAACTGTGGGACGGTGTCTCTAACCGCTGCGTGACCACCTTTGAGAAAGCGCACGATGGCGCAGAGGTCTGCTCCGCCATCTTCTCCAAGAACTCCAAATACATCCTGTCCAGTGGGAAAGACTCGGTGGTCAAACTTTGGGAGATCTCTACAGGCCGGACACTGGTCAAATACACAGGTAGAGAGGATTTGCTTTTATTTTAAACTACTATACCAGTTTACTACTATACCAGCCCTGTAGGACTTGAATACTGGACTTCCAGTCACAGCAGTATCTACATTTCAATTTGAATATTATTGCAAAATATAAAGATTTTTATGCCAAATTCATAGTTTATTTTCCACATCACAGTCATTGAAAATTTTTTATCACTGCATGTTTTTTTGTTTTTTTTACATTCTTTTGGGTTTACAGGGTTTCGTGTTAATTGTATTATTAACATAATTTTTATTTTTATTAATTTATAAAAGCTAATTTTTTGTAAGGAGTGTATAGAATATAAACCATTTTAAGGTCATCATTCAAAAAAAAGAAAATAATGAGAACTAAATTAAAACTGCTTAACTAACCTGTGTTAGCAAAAGTTTATTTGGCACGGGGCCTATTTGCTTATTCTGCTTTTGGCATCGATGCCATTTTTTGTCATCTAAACGTAGCATATGACTTATTAGCAGAACTGCGAAATGATATAACTTGTGGCACAAATAATTTTGTCATCAATGTCATCAAACAGCTGCTAGCCTTGAGTAACAGGGTATCTTTGCCTGACCTCATTTTCTTTGTGCTGTGTTGGAGCTGCTTGACCCTGCCTACAGTGAAAGTCCAGCATAGAAGCAGCACAGCTAGAAATAAAACAAAACACTTCCTTTTTAAACACTGAAACTCCCAAACAGCAGGCACAGCTCCTCTCTTGGCCACAAGTTATTTTGGTGCAGCTCTTCTCTCTTACCGTCATGCTCCATCTGCCATTACTGTTAAAAGAAGCCCGGCTGCTAACACGCTTCTATGTTACCTAACTATTTACCCAGAATGCCCAGCAGCAAGCTTGCATTTCTTAATGTTAGAAATTGTCTATATTTCACAAGTTAGATGTGATTAATTACTATCTTATAATAATTTTGATTGCAACTTTGAGTTTGCCCTCCCTGTGTTGCTGCAGGTAACACACAGAGGAGGTAGGCACTTCCTCAGCTTTTAACTAAATTTGCAGGAATGGGTCATAACTGAAAGTGTGTAGTTAAATAAATTTTATTTTTTGTAGCAATTTATTTTTTTGAGTCTTACAAGTGTGCAGTGGACAGAAGCATTCTGATCACAGTCCTCTAACTATTAACAGGTGATTTGATGAAGGATTTTTAATTTATTACAGAGGTTTGATTGCGCTTACACTAAGGAGCATATTTGCTGTCAACTCAATGAAAATGTTATCTCTTTTATTTAAGCACACTATGACACTCCCTCTTTCTGGCTACTCTTTTAGTTGTCACTTATAAAAACCTCAGCAGCCTGTTAGATATAGAGAACCAGAACCTAAACGGATATATCCAGTTCTTCATCTGATAAGTCATGTGTTAGCATGACATGCCAAGTGAAAAAAAAATGTTTTTACTTATCGACTTTTAGGCATTTTTTTTTGTGTGTAATTTTTCCATTTATATTCATAATGCAGTGGTGATAAGGATCCTGTTTGTCAGTCAGCACCAGAGGGCGCATTACACTTTGTTACTGTCAGGTTACGATTGAAAAAATTCATATCATAATCTAAATTTTGTCTGCGTTAATTTTTTTCATGACAATTAAACACATTTAATAGTGTTATTTTTTTTTAAACAAAGTGATGGGTTTAAATAATACACAGAATTAAATGTGCATTTATGAGAAAATGGAGATAAAGGATAAATAGACTGCTCTCATTTCTGCAGTCAGTACTGTGGAGAGGCACTGAAATGCCCAAATATGAAGTAAATGGACTGAAGTTGGGTTCCCATTTGAGATGCCACACTGGATACTGAAATTACCAGCAATATTTATCATAGGGAAGCGATTAGAAGTCACCGAAAGTCTTTCAATATGGGATTATCTGTTTGTGCAAGTACTTACTTCACTGAGAGGATATTCCAGAGTGTGAACTCCTTCTGCAGCTTTGACCCTGTGATGGTCACAAGTTTACCAAAGTTAGGAACACCATCATTTCATCCAAATGAACAGTGTATTTTAATTGTCACTGATCTTTGTTAAGAAAAGAAATACTTGATATATCCCAAAATTGGGAAATTATTGTTATACCAGCTTACAATAATACAGTACAAAGATGTAACGTTGGTAATGTATGACGCAGTAAAGGTTCTCCGTATGTGTCCTTGTGTTAGTGGTGTTGACCACATTTTTTTAGAGAAAGTGTTCAGCTGCATGTGCAGCATGTGGTGCTGAGGGTGGCCAGGATCCAGTCATTATCCACAGCCATTCACCACAGCCACAGTCATTTGGATTAGGAATCAAACGGCAACAATGACAAATTCCCTCGGCAAGTACAGGACGCCGTCCAAAAGCCACAGAAGTCTTTCAGTTTGATCAACTCAAACAGTGATGTAATAATCCGTCAGGCTATTTTAGTACTGTTGATTTGCTCCTGATCTGTCGAAGTTACTGCATTACACTATTTATGCAAACGTATCATTTTCTATATTTAGTGTTTCACTGGACAGAAACACTTTTTCTTAACAAAGCTTTCATTGTGGAACTTTTGGAGGAACTTATGGAAAACTCAAACTGATTTTTATTTTTTAAGAAGAATGGCACAGAAAAATATTTAATCAATTTCATGTGTTGTTCCACTGTTTAAAAATGTTTGTTATGCTATGAAGGAGACAAACCACAAATCTATACTGCTGGCACTGTGCTTAACAGTGATGCATGTGAATTATGTAATGTTACAGCAGATCCACAGTCAGTGTTTCAGTCTGACAAAATGAAAGCCTTCTGATTTTTAAAAGAATTCCATCAATGACAGAAAAGTTTTGGTAAACGTGTTGGAAGTGCATCATTATCCTCTTCTCACTGCAACTCTCTCTGCTGTATTATCTTGCTGCTTCAACAGTGTGACGTCACCTATGGCAGACTGTCACATGACGCAAACATGCAGCTTTATTTGGACATTTTAAAATCATGGAATGCTTAAAGCGTGCTGCTACTAATGATCACATTTTCATCAGTCAGAATAGGGCAATTCATGACAGGTTTGTGCAGTTAAGAGCATTTAGTTAATGCTATCACAACCACTTGTGGACACAAGTCTCAGTTAAATTGTGAGGTCATTAGAGGAGTGCATGAGGTCTTTATGGATGGATCCTGTCTTCTTCGTGAAAGAAATTTTTGTAGCTGTGTCGAAACAGAAATTAGTTAAAATATGAAAACTTGTGACGTATCAGTTTTCCTTTTTGCCTTTGCTGCTGTTTCTATCGAGTTTGATAATCCACAACAAACTTGCTCACTTAAGCCCAGACGTGGCAAAAAGTACAGATATTCTGTATTTAAGTACAAGTACTTGTGTTAAAAAATACTTTGGTAAAAGTTGAAGTACTGGTTCAACTTCTTTATTTAAGTAAAAGTAAAAAAGTACAGGCTCTGAAATGTACTCAAACCAAGAAAGTAAAAGTAGCAGGTTGTATAAATGTTGAATCCAGTGAATGAATCTCAGCTTCAGCAGCTTTGATTCAGACTCATCTCTGCTACACTCGTGTGACCTGTAACTCTGACCATGAACACGGCCACTGTGCACCAGTCCAACACAGTTTTTCTGTAAATACAGCAAGCTGACCTGTTTGTCATGCACTTCACTCCAGTATTTTTATACAATCTTTGACTTACACAAAGTTAGCGTACCTCAGTTTGTTTTGCAGTCCTTAACTCTCCTCTTCCTCTCCTTCTCTCCTGTCCTATTTTTTATGTTTGTGCTCCTTTTGTGTGTTTGCTGATATCTGTTGAGCATTTAGAAGTGTTGCATTTAAAATTAACTTCAACTTGTTACCACCTTTATTTTGGCTCTTCTTCACTAGCGCTAGCTAAGATGCTGGAAGTATCTCAAGCACAACTTACGGACTTGGTCCGGCCCCCTGTTAGCCCTGATTAAAGTGCTATAAATTATACATAAATTATATGCTTTTGCCTCTTTAATCTGTTTGCATTCGATAAGCCGTGGTGATGGAGGATACTCCAGTAGGATTGTCTCTTATGTGTTATTGTTAGGCTCAGATCGTTTGATGCTTGATGGCGCAGTGACCCGAAGTGCAAACTTTTTTCAGACGTGTTAAACCTAAAGTAACGAGTCTGTTTCGAAAATGTAAGGAGTGGAAAGTACCGATATTGTGTAAAAATGGTGTGGAGTAAAAGTAAAACCTTCGCAGGTTTGTTTTCTGTGATGATGTGTATTACTTGCTGGTGGGACACCAGTGTGAACACACGGTAGCTTTCAAC
>VUQK01003094.1:11205-25616 GCA_015106715.1 Bujurquina vittata | reverse complement strand
CCCCTTTCCCCAAATGAACGAAGGCCCCCCCGTCTTGTAACCCCCCCCCCCCCCCGAACGCACGCTCGCACACACCATGATAATAAGGCCTGGCAGATAGCCAGCAAAGCCACAGTGAATGGTGTTTACAAGGCTGTGACCACATCAGTGAAAATTAGCCTTCTTACCTGGGGTGAGCAATCTTAAGAAACAGCAGTGAAAGCCTGGCCTGGGCTGCAGATCAAAGTTTCATCAGCAACAAACGAGGTTTTATCATGAATGCATATTGTACACGCTGTGATCTCACACCTGGTTGTACTGGAGAACCTCAGCCTGAGACTGAAAAGCACACTTTTACAAAACTGGCCAAAATTATAGCATCTCTTGTGATATTTTAATAAATTGTAATGTCCAAATGTCATATTAAAATAAATCTAGTTTTTAACAGCCATCACACATCCTCACACGTTGTGATGTTACTTAAAGCCGCCGTAATATGTATTTGTATTTTAGCAGCAGGTGAACCTCTGGCATGAAACATTATATGTGTTATGTGAGATTTCCTGTATTTGTCCTTCTGGCAGCAAAGCTGAATCAGTCTATTAGAGAAGGTGCCCGGCTGCCTTTCCAGTAAGTGTCGCTGAGGATTATCCATGATTGCTAGTAGTTTGTTCAGTGATTTCCTCCACACCACGGCTCCAGAAGTGTCCAGTTTACAACCAATCACAGAGCCAGTCTTCCTAATCAGTTTATTCAGTCTGTTGGTGTCACCGGCTCTGATGCTGCTCTCCCAGCACACCACAGCAAAGTACACTGCACTCACTACAACTGAGTGATAGAAAATCTCCATCATTTTGCTCCACACACTGAAGGATCTCAGTTTCCTTAGAAAATCGAGCCCTCTCATCCCTTGTATACCACTACATCAGCATCCTGTCGCTGGATAGACTCAGGCCATGTAGCCATCCTCTTTTTTTTAGAAGTCAATCACCATCTCTGTGGTCTTATTCACATTCATAGATGATTCCTTCCAGACCAGTCCACAAAATCGCCCACTAGTGATCTGCACTCCTCCTCGGGCCCATCACTAATACATCCACTGCAGAATCATCAGAGTATTTCTGTAGGTATCTGGAGTTGTGCCAGAGGTCTGAGGGAAAGAGTCTCGGACTGGTAGCAGTGCAGGGCGAAAAACCCTTTTGCTATAAGTAAAATGGTTCTAACGTGAAAAAAATCGGAATGAGCCATCAAGTAGATGTGGTGATTTAATAATTGTGGCATCAATTTTGAGTGCTGCAAAACTCTTTAAGACATTTTACAATGGATCTGTGCTACCAAAATAAACAACAATAACCACTTCAATCCCTCTATAAGAGCTGTGGAAACTAAAATGATTGCCGTATTTGTTGTATTCACTTAAATGAGGAATTTGCTGGTGATGGTGATATTTGAAGAAGCTGAGTCTGTTCTTCTTTCTTGTGATAGTGTGCTGATTTTCACACTTCTTTCACCCTTTTTACCAGCACTGAGTCCTGCTCAGCACTGCCCTGCAGTGGACACAAATCTATTATAGCATTTTCCAGCTCATTAGTTTTGGTTTTTACAGCTACCAATTTTTCTGTAATGGTTCACTCTCACTGCTCTCATACTCTTGTGTTAAACCTCCAAGGCTAGCAAACAGCTGGAAACACCAACACAGTAAATGTGAATGATTTATTTCTTTACCAACATAATTATACTACAGAGTATTAGGAGTTGCACTCTGCAAACTGTGCACAAGTTAAAGGGTATTTTTATATACGTAGACCCCACAGCATAACTGTTGCCAGTGCTATCAGCAGAATGCCAACATGCTGGATGCGCTGTTTGCGAGAGCTGACTGAGTAGTGTTTACCGTCGCTCAGCCGCCATAAACACTGACTTTTCATTCTGCTCACACATCAATTCTGGCTTTACCTCCACATCTGTAATCCCCGCTTCCCATCTCTCCTCCTCCTGACAGATCTTCCACATGACCTATGATCTAGCCAGTGCTGTGGTGCGAATATTCAACCTGATTGGTATGATGCTGCTGCTGTGCCACTGGGATGGCTGTCTCCAGTTTCTTGTTCCCATGCTGCAGGACTTTCCATCTGATTGCTGGGTCTCCCTCAACAAGATGGTGGTAAGCAAAATGCTCTGTGTGTATGGTTTTGTGAGTTAAGTATGATCCGGAGATGAACAAGTGTACAAGTTAGCCCAAGTAAACCTCATTTTCTGTCTTTTTTCACTAAACACTGCCAGTGTCTTCCCATTTTTACAAAACACAACCTCGACCGAAAAACTCAAAGGCTGCAACAGCTTCTCTCTGTGTCTGCTTTTTTTTTTCTTTTTCCCAAATATTAAATTAATCCCAAGTGTGGACACAAATACAGAGGAAAAACACACAAAAATACTGTTTTGGGCTTTATCGTTTTGAACTTAATCCCTTTATCCAGTCTGACTTGTCATTCTGGATTGGAGATAACAGATTGGAAGGTGGTGACTGACAGTGACCGGAGGCACAGGCAAGTCAGAAGATAAGAACGGTGTAAACCGTATCCCTGCTTGCCCTGTCACTCCATTTGTGCTATTTTCACGCATAAAATTTTTTTAGCCTTTATACTGTATTTCACACAGATATACGCTTTCACACAGACAACATAAAAGAATCCTGGACGCTTCCTGTTGGTACTTCGACAATGAGAGGCACTGGGATTGGTTTAAATATTTTATATTAAGTACTCAAGGGATATTTTGGGTACACAAAGCAGCTGAGTTGATAAACTTAATGAATGTCTGTGACGCTGTAGTTTATGGAGCGCGTGCAATGTTGTTAACAGAGAGGTGATGATTGGTTTGTGAGCAGCTGTAAACAAACACTGCTGAAACAGATTGCATGCAACCACAGGGAGAAGAGACCTGCACTAATGGGTGTAAATAGAGTAGGAGTTATAGAGGAAAGTTTGGATTACAGGGTCTAACTGCAGGAAGAAAGTGGGGAAAAATGTGTTAACTGACAACAATATTATCAGTCAGAGAACTCATTGTGATAGAGCTAAAAGACGTCATAGGTTGGCTGTTGGATGCTTATTTCTGCACATAACTGTAACTATCTTGAAACCATTTTTATGGGGAACATTACATCTTTGCTTCTTCTTCTAAGGATCAGCATACTGGATAATTCCTTTTTAATGCTTTTGTCAAATGCCAGCTGAATCTGCTGCAGCTACGAAATGTTTGATATGCTGTGAGGAAACCTAATTTTGGCACAGAGACTTTTTGGCATTCAGGGTCCGTGAAATAGACTGTGTACGATGACACTATGGTGTACGTGTTTACATGGATAGGTGGGTTCTGATATGAGTATGTGTGATCTCTAGGAACAGATGGATCTCACACCAATTGACCCTAGGGGAGATCACTGTTACTTCTCTGTTGCTTCCATCCCTTGCTCTCTCGTTTCATCTCTGGTCGTCCTGTTTCCCTCTCGCTCTCTTTCTTTCTTTCTCCACACACGCAAGGATTTGAATGTACGGAAAATGTATTGTTCCTTTTTCAGTCACCCTCAGTATCCCTCATGCTCACACGCCGCCTTTCTTTTTTCCCTGACATACCTCCTGCTGTGACTCTTTTCTGTCCCCTTGTATGTATTCAGTTTTCCTTTTTGACGCTCCAGAGTGACATGTGGTGTTTGTGCCTGTTTCCAAGCTCATTGCCACAATGCCAGTGAGCACTCGTGTGGGTGTGGCCGCCCGGTGTGCCCTGTCACTGACATCTCAGGGTAATCAAGGGCATATCTTCTTCAGAGTCGCTCTGAATGAGAGATGCAGCGTTAAATGATCCTCAGCATCTCTTCAAGCTGACAGGCTCCCTGCCTGCACTGGACATTTTCTGGACTCCACCCTGTTTTCCATTCTGCGTCATGCATGCAATTATGTAAATGTGGCAAGAAAGCCATTCCAGAAAGAAACATGGGATTCATTCAGTTTTGTTCAGAAGCCACTTTTATATGCACATTCATGCATGCCCTTATGTGTATATGTGCTGTTTTTGTTTGGCTGCGCATAGTGCGCATGCGATGTATAGTAAAAATAAGTGATCGTCAAAATAGCCTCCTTCAGACTTCTTTCCTTTCTGTAATGTTTTCATCTCTGCCTCTTAACACTCAAAAAGAGAAAAGATATTCTCGCAGCAGACAGTGTGTTTATTGTAAACCAACAATCAGGCTCCTGCAGCAGAGTGATCAAGAGACCGGATGATCGTGGTGTGTTATGTAAGTGACTTTCTGTTATGTGAAAGATGACAGGTGGTTTGGTCCCATCTACCTCAGCCTGATTGGCTGTTAGATCAGTGGCATTAGAATAAAGACACTCGTTTCCTCTCAACTTCTTTCTCTGCATTAAACTGTGAACTGTGTTTCTGTAGTTAATATTTTTGGCTGCTTTTTAACAGCCGAAGCCGAAGAGTTGCAGTAATTGCAATAGAACGCAAATTTGTGAGAACCTATTTCTGCATGTGCACTGTATTCAGACACACAGGGATGCACTTCAAGAAACATCCATGCTTTGAAAGTTAATAAGGATACCCTCCATTCATTCTGAAGTGATCGAACCGGCAGACAGGCCTGTCAGTGCGCATAAAAATAATGGACAGTTACTGTGTGAGGTCTGTGTGTGGAGATGTTGTTGTGTATGTGTGTGAATGATAATGGCTTTGTATGATCCCACAGCTGCTCTCAGCACTAATTTGATACAGACCTCAGAAAGATTTTTAAGAGAAGAAAAGTGGGAGGTGCTGTAAGGTTTGCTATTTAGAACAGGCAATACAAGAAGAGAGACTCTAAGATATTGATTCACTCCTTATTTTTTTCTTGTATTCAAATGATATGTGATAATGGGAGTATTCATGCACACTGCACTGGCCTACTGGGATATGCCGCCCTATAGGGTATTAACTTTGGTGTTTACTAATTAAATACATTTTCAAGTGAAAGTGACTGTTGCAGTCCATAGACGTGCATCTTGGTCCAAGAGAATTAGAAACTCAACTTTAAGCTTGTTTTTATTTTGCTAGGTCAACCCATGCTGTAGCTACAGACTGGTTGGAGCTGCAGTCTTTGTGGGGCAAGTTGCCCCTGTGAAACCAACCCCATTCTATGAGGAAATGTTGTCTTGTCATTTTTAGCTGTGTGGTGAAATGCAGCGAGGGCACTCTGCTGCATGTCTGTCTGCTCAAAATAAACACATAAAAACAAAGTCTCTGGAGCTTGAAAAAGGCGACTGGACTTCTTTATGTTTCTTGAAGATGTTTCTTTAACCCAGGTATTTAAACCCCAGTGGGGTTTGTCCCCTGGAGCAACAAAATATGTCTAGAAGTCTATAGAATTATTATTCCTCTCCTTTTTATTGCCATTACAACAAAGGACAAGCTCGTACTTGGGCGAGAGCAGAATAGATGCTTTTGGACTCATGTGGCCACAGCTTGCATCATTAACTAGACAGATGCACATGGTTGCACACCAACAGCAGTCCGTACATACGGCAGCTGGGTCTCTGTTTAGAGACTGGATCCTCCAAATGAAACAGCCCACACAGGTGGGGTTTGTTAGAGGATCCGATGGTCAGATTGAACCCTTATTTCTTTCAGTAAAGACTCTGTATGAACTTAAAGTGCTCCCAATCACTGTAGCGCACCTGTAATTTGTTACCTCAGAAAACCTTGTCTCTTAATATTAAGACTTGCATGGCTAGCTTTTCAGTTTTGCTGAAAGCAAAAGGATGGCAGCTGTGATGTTCTCCAGTCCAGCGCTGCCTGTGTTGAATACTTCAGGGCTTAACATTAGCTTTAAAAACAATACAGCTGTCAGGTGCCAGGGTGGCTCAGTGGACGAGCAGGCGACCATCTATGCCATGTGGCGGCACAGGTGGCCCGGGTTCACGCCCTGACCTGTGGCCATTTACTGCATGTCTTTCCACATCTTTCTCTCCTGATTTCTTGTCTCTCTCCACTGCAACCTATCAAATAAAGCTGCAAAAGGCCAAAAATCCCACAGATGTCAGCAAAGACAGTTTAGCTTTTTATGGGTGTATAAAACTAATAGAGAAGATTGTGAATATTGCTGGTATAGCCAACAAGTAAACAAATGATTTTATCTGTTTGGCAGCCGTTTATTGTGCATATGATGCTATATCTCTCCCTCTACATATCTGTCAAAGGAGAAATACCAGTTAAAGTAATAAACTCCAAAGCCAATAATAAGAGCCTATTGAGCAGGAAGCTTCGATCCACTGAGTCAAATTCTTCTTGCAGATCATTTAAATTGGACATAAAATTTACAGGCATTCATTTCACTTTTGACAAAGTCAATTAAACAATACACAGGAGTAGGACTTCAATAAACCAGACTGAAATATAAAATCTGAATTATCGACATGTACATCACAAGTGCTCCTTTAGTGGGCTATTCCTTTAAATTGTAGCCATGCTAGCAGCTCTGGGGATGCCGGTTCCACCAGCTTGGTTCCCACTGAAATATTTCAAGAACTTTCATATGGATTTGATAGACATTAAAGACAATGAATCACATTTACTGCACTGATCCATCAACTTTACAATTTTACACAACAAAACACCAAAGCAGTGCAGTGACTCTGGCAGCCTCAGCTGTAACTGCTAATAATATTATCGGGCTATTATACTCGACCGAGAAGACGAGAATGCTGCTAAACATCAGAACTTAAATATTGTTATTACAAAGTCCACATATTATCATCTTTGGACTTTCAAATGATAGTCCAAAGACAATATTATGAGGTGATATTATTTGTGTTGAATCACTGATGCATGTCCTAACTAAACCGTGCACGTCCAGGTCTTTGTTTACTGGTGGTGTGATGAGTTGTTCTCAGAATATTAACTCCTGTTTCATCGTAAATGCTCTAAACTGCAGCGTGTAGCTGAAGACAATAATGCATAAAATAATTCAGTTGAACCTTTGGGGGTTTTCTCCGCACCTGATGCTAAATGAAATGCTCGTATTTTAATGAATCAAAAGATGACAAGATGAGATATTCAGTTCAAATAAATTAAAACCTGTGATTTAGCTGTTATCTGATATGGCGTCTTACTCATTAGTCCATTATTTATCCTTGACACGTTGTGCATGAGCACTCTAATCGAACACATTACATTATGCTGTTAAAGCATTCTTAATTAATATTATGTAATTCCAGCAAGCACCAAAACATCTTGCAACTTTCTGAACTCATTTGGTTTTGAATAATAAAAAGAAACATGGAGCCGCTGGTTCTAAATAATGAATCTTAACATTGCTAACAAGCACTTTTATGGAACTTTACATATTAAAATTCTAAATGTAGGCTCTTTGAAGCAAACCAAGCTCCCTGTGTCAGTTTTAGACTTTCAGAGAGAGGGACCACAGTGTGTCTAAGAGTCAAACAGATGCTGGGAAATGACATGGTCAAACACCATGTAAGCCCAGATGGGTGTGCCAGCATGCACGTACACCCCCTATTCTATAATTACGCCATCATGCATCATAGATGTCCCCATACTCCCTTTGTGCTCCTCTCTAAATGTATTATGTACAATTAGTGATCATTGGTGTTGCTCAGTGAAGACTGATAGCGAATAAAAATGAACACAAGAGCTAATTTGATTTGTCCCACCCATCCCAACCTCATATAGGGTGGTATCTGTGTAGAATTAGTTTATTGTGTTATTATGAAGGTTGTAATTTTCAATAGTAAGAGACAGTTGTGCACTGTGTCAGTTTTAATCAGCTGTTATCTCAAACACATGCTAGCTGGTCGCAGCATGGCAGTGTGTTTTTGGCTTCATCTCAAAGGGTTATCTTGGTCATGTAGTCACAGAAGGAACAGTTTGACACCGAGGAAGCTGTGCTTATTCACTTTCTTTGCTCTCAAGAATGTAAGTAAGCACGCTTTACTAAATGTAAGCTTTATCTCTAAAGCATCATATGGTTCTCTGTCATTTTTTTTCTGTGTTTGAAGAGCCTTCATACATTTTACTTTCATACATACATTCATTCAACCCTTTGCTCTGTGTGATGTCAGTGATGTGCATGTCCTTCTATGGTGATCTCAGGCAGACAGCTCTGATTGTGAGCACAGAGCGCCAACAACCTGCTGTTCAAACCTTTATTCTTTATGGCATAATATTCAACAAGGTGCTGGAAACATTCCTTCGAGATTCTGGTCCATATTGACATGACAGCATCACACAATTGCTGCAGATTTGTTAGCTACGCATCCATGATGTCAATCTCCCACTGCACCACAACCCAGTGGGGCTCTATATGATTGAAATCTTGGGACTGTGGCGGTCATTTGAGTACTGTGAACTCATTTTCATGTTCAAGAAACCAGTTTTAGATGATTTGAACTTGTGACATGGTGTGCTATCCTGATGGAAGCAACCATCTGACAAAACCATCTGGGTACATAAACGGAGGGACATGGTGAGCCACAATACTCATGTAGGCTGTGGTGTTTAAACGATGCTCAATTGGTGCTAAGGGGCCCAGGGTATACCAGGAAAATATTCCCTACACCATTGCACCAGCAGCCACCACTAGCCTGAATCATTGATGCAAGGCAACATGGAGCCATGTTTTCATGTTATTTATGCCAAATTCTGATCCTATCAGCCAAATGTCACAGCAGAAATGAAATGAGTAATCAGACTATATATATATATTTTTTTTTCCAGTCATCAGCTGCCTAATTTGGTGAGCCCGTGTGAATTGTAGCCTAGGTTACCTGTGCTCAGCTGACAGGAAAGGCACCTTGTGTGATCTTCTGCTGCTGTAGCCCAACATAAACGAGGCATTTTCACCCAGAGAACCAGCGCTCACTGGATATTTTAGAGTTTTTAGATGATTCTCCATAAACCCTAGTCTTGGTTGTGTCTGAAAATAACAGTAGATCAGCAATTTCTGAACTATTCAGACCAACCTGTCTGACACCAACAACCATGCCACATTTAAAGTCAGTAAAATCACTTTTCTATCCAATTCTGATGCTCTGTTTGAGCATCAGCAGGTTGCTTTGACCATGTTGACATGCCTAAATACACAGAACCGCTGCCATGTGATTGGCTGGTTACTTAATCACATTAAGAAGCAGTTGAACCTATTAAAGTTGCCACTGAGTGAAGGTTCCATTTAATTACTTACTTGAAGTAACAATTCTGCAAATACAGCCTACATTTGTGCACATGTTTTGTATTTGTATAAAAATCAGATCAGAAACAGGAAGCTTACCTGCAACACAGGTCTTGAAATCAACAAAAACATTTCTGGGAATACAGCATGACTTAATTTACACCTGTGGGCTTTCAGTAAGAGTCACATGGCCACACTGAAAGACATTCAGGGGATTGCATCTTCAACCCATAGATGAGTTATTCTCTCACCTCTTGTGCCAGCGCCAAGATAGTAGCATAAAAAAATCTACTGGCACTGACTGTATATTTATAGAAATGATGTCTTAAAAATGTCACATTAGCATGTGGTGGTAGTAGATAGCCTATTTTATCAGAAGCAGTTGCTGCACAGATCACAAATAGACAGGCTAAGGACCACTGAATGTGGTCATGAGCCAATGAAACCAGGAGTGTTATTGGGGGATTTGTTATTACTTATTGTATAGAGTATCTATTCAGCAGCAGCCCTTTTAGAATTTGTTTTTGTATCACAAGAAGCATTTGGAATATCATTCAGATGATACATCTGCATTGCAGTCAAGCTGCCTTAGTTGAAACACAGTGTGAATTATATCCTTATTTGTGCATGTGTTTGACTATAGGAGAAAAAGCTGGAAACCCAGGCAGGCATATGCAGCTGAATGAAAGAAGGTGTTTATTTCTACACCTTAGGGCTCTCTGCTCCTGCTGTTTATCCACCGGCAATGTGGCCCACATGCTGATGGCAGCTCCACGTCTGTTTACCACCTGTGGCAGTCAGGGAGACTTAGGTTTAATTTATGCTAATGAGGTTGTTTGCATTTGCGAAGGTACTTGCCTATGGAGAGAGATTTCATCCACTGCAAACACACTCCTGTGCAGTCCTCTAAAATCCCAACAGCACAGTACTCGATGTGAATGATGCTGCGCGGTGGTTGGTTGATAAGTGGGCCAGAACAGGGACGGGAGTGACAGTGGAGTTCACCAGGAATGGGATCAGATGAGAATGGAACAAACATTGTGGTTAAAAGGTGGCCTTGTAGAGAAAAAACAAAGCTGATGTAATGATTGCTCTTAGAACTGCTGTTGTTCCCTAAACAAATCAAGCTTGCAGAGTAACGCCAGGGATGAGTTTCTGGTTACCCAATTCCTCGAGTCCAAGTGCCTTTGAAATCTCACCTTTATTTGTAGTCCCTCAAATCACCTTTTTAAATGCTAAATTACAAAAATCTGACAGCAGTCCTTTATCCGTACATCCTATTTCACCTCTTCCAAAACCAGCTAAATTTGAATCTCAAATGCAATGCAAATACCAGTGGAAAAATAGAAACCAGAGAAGAATGTGTCTAGCCAATCAGTGACTGACAGGCCAAGGAGATTGTAGAAGAAGCACGCACACACGTGCAGTGGTACATGTGCATGTGTGTGAACCACATCTGTTTGAAGGAGAGGATGAGAGGTTCAGTAGTGCCTGTGGAGGACTTTCTAATGAACTCTACATGGGAGAATTAAGGTAGACTGAATGTGTGAGAATCAATCAAAGGCCCAGCAGAGTAAGCAGATGTATGGGCTCCTTATTAACCAGACACTTTGTTCCCATCTCCCTCTGCTTGGCCAAGGCGAGAGGGGGGCTGTTCAGTGATGATGATTAGACCCTCCACTAAACCTGAAACAACCACCAGACACAGAGCCAGACGTCGCCAGGAATTTCTCATTCTTTAGACCTCTGGCACCACTCTATGGCAAAGAAGGCAGTCTCCGGTCACAAGGCTAAAGCAATCACCGCTGTTCCATGAAATTAAAATAGGAAAGTGGAAGTTATTCTAGGACCTTGATTTGTCTTCCTTCACAGCTATCTCTTCTGTCATCTTTTTTTAACTTATATTTTGTTTACCAATCCAGTTCTTAACCCCATATCTCTTTCTACAGAATGACTCGTGGAGCGAGCTGTACTCCTTTGCCCTCTTTAAAGCCATGAGCCACATGCTGTGCATTGGATATGGAAGACAAGCCCCAGAGAGCATGTCGGACATCTGGCTGACCATGCTCAGTATGATCGTAGGAGCCACCTGCTATGCCATGTTCATCGGCCACGCCACCGCACTCATCCAGTCACTTGACTCATCAAGACGGCAATACCAGGAAAAGGTAGGGATCCGACACGTGTTCGTGGAGACCAAAAAAGAGAGCTAAAACGTAAAAATTCACATCATATCCGTTGGATAGGCAAATATTTGCCAACACGTTAGCCAAGTCAGTTTGGTGATGACATATCGTGCAGCCCTTTTTAAGTGACTTAAGATACCTATTTTAGTGTGAGTTCACAGAAGAAGATAGTTTTGCTTTTTATTTTCCTCGATTTCCTCTCTTTAATTAAAAAAAATATTTTATGTCTTTCAAATAGCAATAATCCTCAAAGCTCTGCAGTTATCTTTGGAAACTGTTTTTCCCTCCTGAAGAAATAATCCCTCTGAGGACAGTGGACTGTGTTTTTGTGGATTCTCCTGGATTACTGGGCCATCCTTTTCTGGAAAGAATTGGTGCCGATATTTTTTCTAAATGTAATTTATTACAGGTATTAGGACCACAAACACCATTTAATTTACCCGCCCCTTTGCCCAGGTGCCATCAAAATTGTAAGGGACAGCATGACTAAGTTAGTAAATTGTACAGCAAGCTATGCTGTAATTTTTAGAAAAATGGGGATGACTTTATCTCAGTGGATCTTTAGATCGCTGGTAACATCGATCAGGTAGTAAGCGCAAATCTCCTTAACCATCCTGTCCCTCTCTGGTGCCATAAGGACACTCCAAAAAGAAATTAAATCTCCATTGTTTGTCCCGTACAACAACATGGATAAGGTTATCACACCTGATTTCAGACAAAGAACAGTAGCTCATTTGATAGGAACTGCATCTGTTCTATTAGTTTGATATTCATGGGTGCAGCTCGCTGGGCCTCAGCCAGTCTGTCATCTCTGTACAACAGCAGATCAAAGCTTTGGTTCTCTGCAGACCAGGGAGGGGAGCTTGCTCCTGCTTTTTTTTAATGGTGACAGTGTTATTGGTGCTCTGTGTCTTGTTAGTTCCCTTAGATCCTGGGTGATGTGGAGATGCCTCATACTATCTGCTCCCCTACCCACCTATGCAGACATAATAAATTGCAAGCATGGCATGTATTCACACAACTGCACCTTTTCAGAAAACACATTTTTGAAATAAATTATTTTAATTTTTTATTCAGTGGTCACAGGTTATTCAGTGTTTGGGACCTATGCTAGAGGTGTCATTATTAAAGATACAGGTGTGCAGGTGATATGCACACCTTAATTTTGTTGATTTGTCAAGTTATCATTATGGCAGTACTTAACAATATTACTGCATATATCATATCTTATACTGTACTGGCTGACGTCATGTCAGAAGAAAGTACACCCTCCTTAAATGGTTTTACATGTCAGGATATATTAAAAGGAACCTGTTCATTAGCAGGTCTTAAAATTAGGTAAATAATCATTATTATTTTCATCATTATTTATTAACAAAAACTGAGCCAAATTGCAGAAGCAGTGCCTGAACAACTAAGTGCACCCTTACCACTTCCATGGGAATGTGAGTAGCAGGCAGGTGCTGCTAATCAAATTGATCAAATCGAATTACATTAATTAATCACTTAATTAATTGATCATGAGCAAGTGTGAGCACCTCTATAAAAGCAGAAATTTTGGCAGTTTGCTGGTCAGCAGCATTCTGGTGTGTGTTAACAAAATACCAAAGAAGAAAGACATCATCAATAATCTTAAAGAAGCAACTTTTGCTGCCCATAAATTTGGGAAGTGTTATAAGGCCATTTCCAAAGAATTAGAAGTCCATTACTCTGCATTGAGGAAGATTATTCACAAGTGGAAACATTTAGGACAGTTGCCAATCTTCCCACGGGTGATGGTGACTAGATGACTGCCCAGTCCCTGCTATCCGCCTCAGTTGCAACCATAACACAATGCCAGAGATTGCTTTAAAGCTACTTTAAAGCAAGCAGAAATAGTTAGCCAAAGGTAGTGGCAAATCATTTAAATATTTGAAATAGTTTAGAGAGGTTAGGGATTCAAAATAGGTCAACACTGTTGACATGATTACCACACACAAATAAACAGTCAAACTGGCTCAAAGTAGAGAATAAACAATTCAAATACGTCTAAATATTCACAATTCAAGTGAAGGCATCATTTGATATTGTGGTTGTGGAAGGTTGTTGAATTAATGTGACAGAGATATGCTCTACAGAAAGAAAATGTTGGGAATCGCTGCTCACCACTTTCTCATTAACACAACATCCTTCTCCTTATCTCACACTAACTGTCATAAACAGATCAATAACCCAACGGTATATGTCAGATCTGGTAAAAGCACAACAATGCCAGGTTGCTTTTCTAACTCAGTACCACAGCAAACAGATCCACATCTCTCTTTGGTCACTGGGGTTTCTGCAGGAGAAGATGCTTAGTACGGGAGTTATGGCATTTCTGTCTCAACACAGCATGCAATGCAAACTGTTTACTTTGTGGTATGTCAATACAAGTCTATGCTGTTGCTAACATTTAGACTGCCTGGCACAAAGAATCTGTTTTGCCAGCTTGACGACTGCAGCTCATAGCTCTGTCTCCAGTCTGTTATCTGTTGGCAGGACTTATTACGAACCGCTGTGCTGCACTGTTTAGTTCAGTGGTTAATGATGAACAAACAGTCGCGAATGACTGGCGACAAACCGGATGTTGGCTAAGCCGGCTCGGCCCAGCCTTACATGGTTTGTTCATTATTTCACTGCTGTGCATCATGGAAGAATTGTGGAGCAGAAAGACAGCAGGAACTGACTGCTCCAGACGTCACAGTATTAATAGGAGGACAGAAACACATAACTGACACAAAACAGACTGCAGCATGGAGACAGACTCTCATTCTCCTCTTTTTCCAGTCTCTCTTGAGTCTCTGTTAGAAGCGCAACTGTGATCTGTGTTCACTGCAAGACTACTTTAGATTTACGGCATTAATGACAAACAGTCCAAAAAAAAAAAAAAAAAAAAAAAAAAAAAAAAAAAGAAGATATTTTTTAATAAAAAAAAAATAAATAGAAATATAAACAAAAAGAGAAAAAAAAAAAAAAAAAAAAAAAACAAAAAAAAACAAACT